>JAODAL010027341.1:0-55137 GCA_025379985.1 Phyllomedusa bahiana
GGGGTGGGGGGGGTAGGGCGGGCTGAGGGTGGGTGTGCGGGGCTGCGGGGTTTTTGGAGGGCTGGGGTGTGCGGCTGGGGTTGGTGCGGGGGGGGGGAGGTAGGAGCGGGTGCTGAGGGGGGCTGGGGGGGCGGTGGTAGGGGGGGAGGTTGCTGGGGTGGTTGGGTGCGAGGGCGGGGGGCGGATGTGGGGTGTGTTTGGGCCGGCGGTGGGTAGGAAGCGGTGGTGGGGGTTGCTGTGCAGGGGCGGGGTTGGGGTTGGGGGGGGCGGGGTTCTTGGGGGGCGTGTGGCGGGGCGGGCGGATGGTAGGGCGGTGTTTGGGGGTTTTCGGGGTGGGGGCGGTTGGGTCGGGGGGGTGTGGGGGTGCTGTGGACGGGGGGCGGATGGTAGGAGCGGGTGCTGGGTGGTGGGGGGGGCGGATGGGAGGAGGCGGGAACTTGTGGGTTTCTTTTTGGGGGGCCTGTGCGGGGGGTGGGCGGGGAGTGGTAGGGGGGCTGGTGGGGGGGGCTTGCCCGGGAGGAGCGGTTGCTGAGGGTTTGCGGGGGGGGGGCTGGGCGGTGGAGGTGGTGCTGGAGGGTGCTGTGGGGGCGTGGGGGGGGGGCGGGGTTGGGGGTTTTGGGGGCCTTGGAGGGGGGGGGCGGGGGGGGGGTAGGCGGGGTGAGGGCGGCGGGGGGGGTCGGGGCGTGGGTGGGGGGGGGGGCGGTAGGGGGCGGGGGTGAGGGTGCTGTGGGGGTGGGGTGCTTTTGGGGGGCGTGGCTGCGTGGGGTGCTGTGCGGGGGGGGGTGGTAGGGGGCGGGTGCTGGGGTGCGGTGAGGGGCGGGGTGGGTAGGGGGGTGGTTGGGGGGGTGTGTGCGGGGCTGGTAGGGGGCGGGTGGTGGGGGGGTGGTGCGGGGGGGGGGGGAGGTAGGAGCGGGTGCTGAGGGTGCTGTGCGGGGCGGATGGTAGGAGTCGGGTGCTGGGGGTGCTTGGGGGTGTGGGGCGTGCGGGCGGGGGGGGTGCTGGGGGCGGGGGCGGATGGGAGGGCGGGGTTGGGGCTGGGGCGGTGGGGTGGCGGGCGGTGGGGAGCGGTTTGGGGTGCTTTTGTTTTCGGGCCGGTGGAGGGGGTGCGGGCTGGGGGGGTTTGGGGGTGCGGGGCGGTTGGTAGAGCGGTGCTGGGGGTGGCGGGGGGGGTGGGGGGTGGGGGGCTGGGGGGGGGGGGGGGGGGGGGGGGGGGGGGGGGGGGGGGGGGGGGGGGGGGGGGGGGGGGGGGGGGGGGGGGGGGGGGGGGGGGGGGGGGGGGGGGGGGGGGGGGGGGGGGGGGGGGGGGGGGGGGGGGGGGGGGGGGGGGGGGGGGGGGGGGGGGGGGGGGGGGGGGGGGGTGATGGGGCTGTGCGGGGCGTAGGAGCGGTGCTGGGTGCTGTGGGGGGGGGTGGGGGGGAGGGGGCGGGGGGATGGTAGAGCGGTGCTGAGGGGCTGGGGGGCGCGGTAGAGCGGTGCTAGGGGCTGTGCGGGGGGGCGTGCTGAGGGTGCTGTGGGGGGTGGGGTGCTGAGGGGCTGTGCGGCTGGGTGGAGCGGTGCTGAGGTGCTGTGCGGGGCCCCCCCCCCCCCCCCCCCCCCCCCCCCCCCCCCCCCCCCCCCCCCCCCCCCCCCCCCCCCCCCCCCCCCCCCCCCCCCCCCCCCCCCCCCCCCGCGGCTGTGCTGAGGGTGCTGTGCGGGGCGGACGGTAGGAGCGGTGCTGAGGGTGCTGTGCGGGGCTGCGGTAGGAGCGGTGCTGAGGGTGCTGTGCGGGGCTGGGGTAGGAGCGGTGCTGAGGGTGGTGTGCGGGGGTGGTAGGAGCGGTGTGAGGTGCTGTGCGGGGGGATGGTAGGAGCGGTGTGAGGGTGCTGTGCGGGGCTGCGGTAGGGCGGTGTGAGGGTGCTGTGCGGGGCTGCGGTAGGAGCGGTGCTGAGGGTGCTGTGCGGGGCGGATGGTAGGAGCGGTGTGAGGGGCTGTGCGGGGCTGCTGCTAGGGGTTTGGTAGGAGCGGCTGGGTGCTGTGCGGGGCTGGGTAGGAGCGGTGCTGAGGGTGGGGGGGATTAGGCGGTGCGGGGGCTGCGGGATGGAGAGGTGCTGAGGGTGCTTGCGGGGGGTGGTAGGAGCGGTGTGAGGGGCTGTGCGGGGCTGCGGTAGGAGCGGTGCTGAGGGTGCTGTGCGGGGCGGATGGTAGGAGCGGTTCTGAGGGTGCTGTGCGGGGCGGATGTGGAGCGGTGCTGAGGGGCTGTGCGGGAGGGCGGGTGGTCGGGGCGGGTAGTGGGGTGCTGTGCGGGGGGGGTAGGAGCGGTGCTGAGGGGCTGTGGGGGCTGGGACGGTGCTGAGGGTGCTGTGCGGGGCGGTGGTAGGAGCGGTGCTGAGGGGTCTGTGCGGGGCGGAGGTAGGAGCGGTGCTGAGGGTGCTGTGCGGGGCGGGTGGAGCGGTGTGAGGGTGCTGTGCGGGGCGGATGGTAGGAGCGGGGTGCTAGGGTGGGCGTGTGCGGGGCGGATGTAGGAGCGGTCTGAGGGGCTGTGCGGGGCGGTGGGTAGGAGCGGTGCTGAGGGTGCTGTGCGGGGCGGATGGTGGGCGTTGGGGTGCTGTGCGGGGCGGATGGTGGAGCGGTGCTGAGGTGCTGTGCGGGGGGTTGGTAGGAGCGTTTGTGAGGGTGCTGTGCGGGGCTGCGGTAGGAGCGGTGTGAGGGTGCTGTGGGGGCGGTTGGTAGGAGCGGTGCTGAGGGTGCTGTGTGGGCGAGGTAGGAGCGGTGCTGAGGGGCTGTGCGGGGCGAGGTAGGAGCGGGCTGAGGGTGCGTGCGGGGCGGATGGTAGGAGCGGTGCTGAGGGTGCTGTGCGGGGCGTGGTAGAGCGGTGCGAGGTGCTGTGCGGGGGGAGGTAGGAGCGGTTTGAGGGGCTGTGCGGGGCGGGTGGGGGCGGGCTGAGGGTGCTGTGCGGGGGGTTCGGTAGGAGCGGTGCTGAGGGTGCTGTGCGGGGCGGATGGTAGTCGCGGTGCTGAGGGTGCTGTGCGGGGCTGAGGTAGGAGCGGTTCTGAGGGTGCTGTGCGGGGGGGGTGGGGGTGGTGCTGAGGGTGCTGTGAGCGGCGGTGGAGCGGTGCTGAGGGGCTGTGCGGGGGAGGTAGGAGCGGTGCTGAGGGTGCTGGGGGGCGGAGGTAGGAGCGGTGCTGTGGGTGCGGTGCGGGGCGGAGGGTTGGAGCGGTGCTGAGGGTGCTGTGCGGGGCGGAGGGTAGGTGCGGTGCTGTGGGTGCTGTGCGGGGCGGATGGTAGGAGCGGTGCTGAGGGTGCTGTGCGGGGCTGAGGTATGAGCGGTGCGGAGGGTGCCCGTGCGGGGCGGATGGTTAGGAGAGGAGCGGTGCTGAGGGTGCTGTGCGGGGCGGATGGTAGGAGCGGTGCTGAGGGTGCTGTGCGGGGCTGTGGTAGGAGCGGTGCTGAGGGTGCTGTGCGGGGCTGTGGTAGGAGCGGTGCTGAGGGTGCTGTGCGGGGCTGCGGTAGGAGCGGTGCTGAGGGTGCTGTGCGGGGCGGATGGTAGGAGCGGTGCTGAGGGTGCTGTGCGGGGCGGACGGTAGGAGCGGTGCTGAGGGCGCTGTGCGGGGCTGCGGGAGGAGCGGTGCTGAGGGTGCTGTGCGGGGTGGAGGGTAGGAGCGGTGCTGAGGGTGCTGTGCGGGGCGGATGGTAGGAGCGGTGCTGAGGGCGCTGTGCGGGGCGGATGGTAGGAGCGGTGCTGAGGGTGCTGTGCGGGGCGGATGGTAGGAGCGGTGCTGAGGGTGCTGTGCGGGGCTGCGGTAGGAGCGGTGCTGAGGGTGCTGTGCGGGGGCGGTCGGTAGGAGCGGTGCTGAGGGTGCTGTGCGGGGCGGATGGTAGGAGCGGTGCTGAGGGTGCTGTGCGGGGCTGCGGTAGGAGCGGTGCTGAGGGTGCTGTGCGGGGCTGCGGTAGGAGCGGTGCTGAGGGTGCTGTGCGGGGCGGATGGTAGGAGCGGTGCTGAGGGCGCTGTGCGGGGCGGATGGTAGGAGCGGTGGTGAGGGTCTGTGCGGGGCTAGGGGGGTGCTGAGGGTGCTGTGCGGGTGGGTTGGTAGGAGCGGTGCTGAGGGTGCTGTGCGGGCCTGTGCACGGAGCGGTGCTGAGGGTGCTGTGCGGGGTGGATGGTAGGAGCGGTGCTGAGGGTGCTGTGCGGGGCGGATGGTAGGAGCGGTGCTGAGGGTGCTGTGCGGGGCGGAGGGTAGGAGCGGTGCTGAGGGTGCTGTGCGGGGCGGACGGTAGGAGCGGTGCTGAGGGTGCTGTGCGGGGCGGATGGTAGGAGCGGTGCTGAGGGTGCTGTGCGGGGCGGACGGTAGGAGCGGTGCTGAGGGTGCTGTGCGGGGCTGCGGTAGGAGCGGTGCTGAGGGTGCTGTGCGGGGTTGCGGTAGGAGCTGTGCTTTACGTTGTGCTGTGCGGGGCTGCGGTAGGAGCGGTGCTGAGGGTGCTGTGCGGGGGGGATGGTAGGAGCGGTGCTGAGGGTGATGTGCGGGGCTGCGGCTGGAGTGGTGCTGAGGGCGCTGTGCGGGGCGGATGGTAGGAGCGGTGCTGAGGGTGCTGTGCGGGGCTGCGGTAGGAGCGGTGCTGAGGGTGCTGTGCGGGGCGGATGGTAGGAGCGGTGCTGAGGGTGCTGTGCGGGGCTGCGGTAGGAGCGGTGCTGAGGGTGCTGTGCGGGGCGGATGGTAGGAGCGGTGCTGAGGGTGCTGTGCGGGGCTGCGGTAGGAGCGGTGCTGAGGGTGCTGTGCGGGGCTGTGGTAGGAGCGGTGCTGAGGGTGCTGTGCGGGGCGGATGGTAGGAGCGGTGCTGAGGGCGCTGTGCGGGGCGGATGGTAGGAGCGGTGCTGAGGGTGCTGTGCGGGGCGGATGGTAGGAGCGGTGCTGAGGGTGCTGTGCGGGGCGGATGGTAGGAGCGGTGCTGAGGGTGCTGTGCGGGGCGGATGGTAGGAGCGGTGCTGAGGGTGCTGTGCGGGGCGGATGGTAGGAGCGGTGCTGAGGGTGCTGTGCGGGGCTGCGGTAGGAGCGGTGCTGAGGGTGCTGTGCGGGGCGGATGGTAGGAGCGGTGCTGAGGGTGCTGTGCGGGGCGGATGGTAGGAGCGGTGCTGAGGGTGCTGTGCGGGGCGGATGGTAGGAGCGGTGCTGAGGGCGCTGTGCGGGGCGGACGGTAGGAGCGGTGCTGAGGGTGCTGTGCGGGGCTGCGGTAGGAGCGGTGCTGAGGGTGCTGTGCGGGGCGGAGGGTAGGAGCGGTGCTGAGGGCGCTGTGCGGGGCGGACGGTAGGAGCGGTGCTGAGGGCGCTGTGCGGGGCGGATGGTAGGAGCGGTGCTGAGGGTGCTGTGCGGGGCGGACGGTAGGAGCGGTGCTGAGGGTGCTGTGCGGGGCGGATGGTAGGAGCGGTGCTGAGGGTGCTGTGCGGGGCGGATGGTAGGAGCGGTGCTGAGGGTGCTGTGCGGGGCGGACGGTAGGAGCGGTGCTGAGGGTGCTGTGCGGGGCGGATGGTAGGAGCGGTGCTGAGGGTGCTGTGCGGGGCTGCGGTAGGAGCGGTGCTGAGGGTGCTGTGCGGGGCGGACGGTAGGAGCGGTGCTGAGGGTGCTGTGCGGGGCGGACGGTAGGAGCGGTGCTGAGGGTGCTGTGCGGGGCGGATGGTAGGAGCGGTGCTGAGGGTGCTGTGCGGGGCGGATGGTAGGAGCGGTGCTGAGGGTGCTGTGCGGGGCGGATGGTAGGAGCGGTGCTGAGGGTGCTGTGCGGGGCTGCGGTAGGAGCGGTGCTGAGGGTGCTGTGCGGGGCGGACGGTAGGAGCGGTGCTGAGGGTGCTGTGCGGGGCGGATGGTAGGAGCGGTGCTGAGGGTGCTGTGCGGGGCTGCGGTAGGAGCGGTGCTGAGGGTGCTGTGCGGGGCTGCGGTAGGAGCGGTGCTGAGGGTGCTGTGCGGGGCTGCGGTAGGAGCGGTGCTGAGGGTGCTGTGCGGGGCTGCGGTAGGAGCGGTGCTGAGGGTGCTGTGCGGGGCTGCGGTAGGAGCGGTGCTGAGGGTGCTGTGCGGGGCTGCGGTAGGAGCGGTGGTTTACGTTGTGCTGTGTGATCGTGTTCTCCGGTGTCCGCCATCCTGCACCCGGGAGATGCTGCTCAGCCGGGGACCGCAGCACTTTCACTCACAGCCTTCGGATGGCGCCGTCCTGTGACCGGGGCTCGGATGCTGCTGCCACTGCGACCTTGTTGTGTGTTTACCGCGGAGTTTATCCATTAATCCTTTTACACCGTTGTCTGAGCTTTCATGTTCTAATCTGCTGAGGACATGAGCGTCCTGCGGAGGGGAGCGAGGAGCGTCACCCCGACCGGCGCTGCACCCGCCATGTACAGACATCCCAAACCCCCGGCACCCGCATGCTTAGGGGCACCGGGCAGACTGTGTAGGGTAATGGGGGCACGGGGCAGTTTATTCTTGATCAATGGTATTTTCTGGATTATGTCTCTCACAGGTGAAGTGATATGATAAGTCCCAGACCCCTCCAGTCTCTATAGGTGCAAAATCTCCAGTGTATCCATTACTTATTTCCCACTGTAAGTGATCGGAGTGCGGCGCGGTGTATAGAAAGTTATTGGGGTGCGGTCTACAGTTAAACCAGCAGTTTTCCTCCCCTCTATATAAAGCCCCATCTGCAGGTTTCTCCCTCTATATAAAGCCCCATGTGCAGCTTTTTCTCCCGTTTTAGGTCAATTGGGAACCACAATTATTTCTATTCCCCAAATGCAGAATAAGGAGAGGGAGATTTTTAAGGCATTTTTATCACTTTCTGTAAAGTCAGCAGTTTCCTCCATCTCATTGGTATTTGGTGGCTTTGCCCTTAAACTGTAGGACTTGGGTCAAACATTCTGGATCCTTCCACAATCTTCTCACAATATTTGGTGGGAATTTTGGCCGCTTCCTCCTGAGAGACCTGGTGTCACTGAGCCATGTTTGGGGGGGTCTCTTCCTCACTGAGCCATGTTTGGGGGTCTCTTGCTCGCTGAGCCATGTTTGGGGGTCTCTTGCTCGCTCCGGCCTTTTCAGCTTTGCCCATACATTTCCAATAGGATGAGATCAGGGCTTTGTGACGGCCGCTCCAGAACATGGACTTGGTTCTCCTGAAGCCACTTTGTAACCAGTTTGGCAGCAGCTTCGGGTCATTGTCCATTTGGAAGACCTATTTCCTGTAACTTCCTGGCTGATGTCTGGAGATGTTGCTTCAGTTTTGCCACATAGTCTTCTTTCCTCATGATGCCATCTATTTTTTAATGACCACCAGTCCCTCCTGCAGCAAAACAACCCCACAACATGATGCTGCCACCCCCGTGTTTCAGCGTTGGGATGGTGTTCTTAGGCTTCCAAGCTTCTCCCTTTTTCCTCCAAACGTAACGATGCTCATTATGGCCAAACAGTTCCATGTTAGTTTCGTCAGAGCACAGGACGTCTCCAGAAATGTCGGTCATTGTTCCTGTGCATTTGGCTTTTCTCTGTCTCTTTTGGAGTAATGGCTTCTTCCCGGCAGAGCGGCCTTTCAGCCCATAATGATACAGGACTCGTTTCACTGTGGATAATGACACAATCTTACCAGCTTCCGCCAGCATCTTCACAAGGTCTTTTGCTTTTGTTCTTGGGTTGATCTGCACATGTCGGACCAAAGCACGTTCATCTCTGAGACACAGAACCCGTCTCCTTCCTGAGCGGTATGATGGCCGGACATTGCCATCTGGTTTGTACAGATGAACGAGGCCCCTTCAGATATCTGGAAATTGCCCCCAAGGATAATCCAGACTTGTGCGAGTCCACAATTCTCTTCCTGATATCTTGGCTGATTTCTTTAGACTTTCCCATGATGTTACACATAGAAGCAGTGTGTTTCTGGTGTGCGGTAAAATACTTCCACAGCTGTGTCTCTAATTAACTCAGATGTTGCCAATAAACCAATCAGAAGCTTCCAGAGACCTGACCTCATCATATGGGCGGTCCCAGAATGGGTAAAGGCGGAGTCATCCCTGTGTATGGAAACTTCTGACTTTATAGAAAGTGATAAAAATGCCTTAAAGATTCTCCCTCTCATTATTCTGCATTTGGCAAATACAAATATGTATAGATTTAGAGGGGTGCAGTGCAGTCTATTCCCCGTTGCGGGGCGGTGTGTAGATTTATAGGGGTGTGGGGCAGTGTATAGAGGTTTCAGGGGTGCGGGCAGTGTATAGAGGTTTAAGGGGTGCGGACCAGTCTTTTTCGTGGTGCGGGGCGTTGTGTATAGAGGTTATAGGGGTGCGGGGCAGTGAATAGAGGTTTTAGGGGTGCAGACCGGTCCATTCCCTGCTGTGGGGGTTGTGTAGATTTATAGGGGTGCAGGGCAGTGTATAGAGGTTTTAGGGGTGCAGACCAGTCTATTCCCTGCTGCGGGGTGGGGGGGTGGGAGGGGAGTTTATTTATAGGGGTGCGGTACAGTGTATAGAGGTTTCAGGGGTGCGGGCAGTGTATAGAGGTTTCAGGGGTGCAGGCAGTGTATAGAACTTTTAGGGGTGCGGTACAGTGTATAGAGGTTTCAGGGGTGCGGGGCAGTGTATAGAGGTTTTAGAGGTGCAGGGCAGTGTATAGAGGTTATAGGGGTGCGGGCAGTATAGAGGTTTCAGGGGTGCGGGCAGTGTATAGAGGTTTCAGGGGTGCGGGCAGTGTATAGAGGTTTTAGGGGTGCGGGCAGTGTATAGAGGTTTCAGGGGTGCGGGCAGTGTATAGAGGTTTCAGGGGTGCGGGCAGTGTATAGAGGTTTCAGGGGTGCGGGCAGTGTATAGAGGTTTTAGGGGTGCGGGGCAGTGTATAGAGGTTTCAGGGGTGCGGGGCAGTGTATAGAGGTTTTAGGGGTGTAGTCTATTCCCTGGTGCGGGGCGGTGTGTAGATTTAGAGGGGTGCGGGCAGTGTATAGAGGTTATAGGGGTGCGGGCAGTGTATAGAGGTTATAGGGGTGCAGTGTATAGAGGTTTCAGGGGTGCGGGCAGTGTATAGAGGTTTCAGGGGGTGCGGGCAGTGTATAGAGGTTTCAGGGGTGCAGGCAGTGTATAGAGGTTTTAGGGGTGCGGGCAGTGTATAGAGGTTTCAGGGGTGCGGGCAGTGTATAGAGGTTTCAGGGGTGCAGGCAGTGTATAGAGGTTTTAGGGGTGCGGGGCAGTGTATAGAGGTTTTAGGGGTGTAGTCTATTCCCTGGTGCGGGGCGGTGTGTAAAAGGGTTTTGGGGGAAACGGGGTTTTTGTTAAGGTTTAGGGGTCGGGGCGTGTATAGGGGGGTTTTCAGGGGGTTGCGGGGCTTTTTAAATAGGGTTTTTGGGGTGTATCTTTCCCCTGGTGCGGGGGCCGGTTTTGTAGATTTAGGGGGGGGTCCCGGGCATGTATATGGTTATAGGGGTGCGGGCAGTGTATAGGGGTTTTTAGGGGTCCCGGCGTGTTAAGGTTATAGGGGGGGTGCAGGCAGTGTTAGGGTTATAGGGGGGGCGGGGCATGTATGGGAGTTTTAGAGGTGCAGGGCTGTGTATAAAAGGTTTTATAGGGGTGGGGCATATAGGGGGTTACAGGGGGGGCGGGGCGTATAGGGGTTTTTAAGGGGTGCGGGGCGGGGAAAATAGAGGTTTTGGGGTTTTGCAGACCGGTCCATTCCCTGCTGTGGGGGTTTGGGTTTTTTAAAATTTTTAGGGGTGAAAGGGCAGTTAAAAGAGGTTTCAGGGGTGGAGGCAGTGTATAGAGGTTTCAGGGGTGCAGGCAGTGTATAGAACTTTTAGGGGTGCAGGCCAGACTATTCCTCAGTGCCGGGGTGTGTGTAGATTTAGAGAGGTGCAGGCCAGTCTATTCCCTGGGGGGGGGGGGGGGGGGGGAGTAGTTTTAGGGGCCCAGGTGTTTCTTTTCCCGGGTTGCGGGGCAGTGAAAGAGGTTTTATTTTTTCGGGGCCGGTCCATTAAAAAGGGTTGGGGCGGTGTGTAGATTTAGAGAGGTGCGGGGCACTGTATTCCCTGCTGTGGGGGTTGGGTAGATCTATAGGGGTGCAGGCAGTGTATAGAGGTTTCAGGGGTGCAGGCAGTGTATAGAGGTTTCAGGGGTGCAGGCAGTGTATAGAGGTTTCAGGGGTGCGGGCAGTGTATAGAGGTTTCAGGGGTGCAGACCAGTCTATTCCCTGCTGTGGGGGTTGTGTAGATTTAGAGGGGTGCAGGGCAGTGTATAGAGGTTTTTCCGGGGTTTGCAGGCGTGTATAGGGGTTTTTTGGGGGTTGAAAGAGGGGTATAAAATTTTTCGGGGGTTGGGAGTGTATAGGGGTTTCGGGGTTTTCGGGGCAGTGTATGAAGGTTTCAGGGGTGCGTGGCAGTTTATAGAGGTTTTTGGGGGTTTGCGGGCATTTTTTATGAGGTTTTGGGGGGCCCATTTAAGAGGGGGGGGAGGAAATTTGGGGGTCCGTGATAATTTCCATTGGGGGGTTAAATTTTCAGGGGTTCGGGAAAGGTGTATAGGGGTTTTTAGGGGTGAGGCGTGTAAAATTTGGGGTTTTCAGGGGTTTCCCCGGCAAACTGGGTGGGTTAAAGAGGTTTCGGGGGTTTCGGGGCATTTGTATAGGGGTTTTTGGGGTGCGGGAAAGTGTAAAGGGTTTTAGGGTGGGGGGCCCCGGTCTATTTGGGGTTTTGGGGGAGGGTAGTTTAAAATAGGGGTGCGGGCGTGTATAGAGGTTTCGGTGCGGGCAGTTTTTTAGGGTTTTTTGGGGGGTGCGGGCAGGTATAGAGGTTTCGGGGGGTGGGCAGTTTTAAAAGAGGTTTCAGGGGGGGGGCAGAGTTATAGAGGTTTCGGGGGTGGGGGCAGTGAAATAGGGGTTTTCCCGGGGGGTGCGGGCAGTGTATAGGGGTTTTTAAAGGGGGGGGCGGGGGCAAGGGGGGGGGGTTAAAGGGGAGGTTTCAGGGGGTGCGGGCAGTGTATGGGAGGTTTCGGGGGGTGGGGGCAAGGGGTTTGGGTTCCAATTTTTTAAGAGGTTTCGGGGGGTTTGGGGGGCAAGTGTATAGAGGTTCAGGGGGTGCGGGCAGTTTTATAGGGGTTTTCAGGGGTGGGGCTTGTATAAAAGGTTTCGGGGGGGTGCGGGAAAGTGGTATAGGGGTTTTCAAGGGTCCAGGGGGCAGGGGGGGGGTTATAGAGGTTTCGGGGGTGGGGGCAGGTAAAAGGGGTTTTTCAGGGGTGCGGGCATGTATAAGGTTTCAAGGGCGGGCAGTGTAAGGGGTTTTTTCAGGGGTGCGGGCATTTGTTTTGGGGTTTCTGGGGGGTGCGGGCAGTGTAAAAGGGGTTTTCGGGGGTGGGGGGCGTGTTTTAGAGGTTTCGGGGGTTGGGGCAGTTTTATAGAGGTTTAAAGGGTTTGCGGGAAAGGGGCCCCCAAATCGAAATTTCGGGGCCCCCCTACAGCTAAAGCGCCGGGGCCCCCCCTTTTAAATCCCGCCCCCTGTGAACCCAAATTGCCCCGCCCCCCCCAAACCCAAGTCCAAACAATCCAACCCCAGAAAAAAAAAAAAAGAGATGAAATTGCGCCTTTTGCCCCTTTGGGACTGAGTTCTTGCTGAATTTTTCCAGAATAAGTTTATCTTTATTTTTGTATACAAGGGGCCAGAAAATACCACATTCCCCAAAGATTTTCGCCCAAAACCCACACACCAAGACCAATTAACCAAAAAAAATTACCCCAATTAATAAAATACCGCCACATAGCACTATGTTTTGGGAAATAATCCCCACATAATGTTACGGGACAAAAACCAGTTTTACAAAGGGGGCCGTTTATTACCAAAAAAAACAACAATTTACAAAGAAAAAAGTAAAAACCGGAAAACCCATCATCCCCACAATTTCCCCTATAGAGTTTTGCAAAAATGCCACAATACTTTTCTGAATAAAACCCAAATTACAATAAAAACCAATTTTAACCCCCCAAAAACAGTGCCCAAATTTTGGGGGGCATGAAGAAAACTGTCTAGGTCAAAAACCCTCACTTTTTTGGCCCATAGAACCAGTCAGCTTTTCCCAGCATTTTTTTTTTCAGGAAATATATAAAATGAAAGGGGGAGCACTGTTTGGTTTTGCTAGGGGAAACAAAAAAGTCTACATTTAGACATTTTTTCCTACATGGGGCCCATAGTGGCCGTAAAAGTGATTACAGTGCAGTGACATTTATTTGATTCACAGGGGGAACATCTTTAAAGCCCGTTCATTTTTCCCTTTCTTCTCCACCCCCGGTCCGGGGCACCATGGGAAAACTTCTCCCCCCAGACTGTCCCTGCAGAATTTCACAACACAGACCGGAGACCCCCTCCCTTTATCAAAATCCCCAGGGGTACCACCCCCTATGTACAAATCCCCCCCCAAATAAGGGCCCCCAAATAGTTTTAATTACCTTTTTGGTGCACTGGCCCTTTTTATTTTTAAATAGAGTCCCTTGTGGGTAGGTAGCCAGGTTATTGGGCCCCAACCTGTTGGTAGAGAGAGAACTTAAAGTGGGGCCCCACCTTGGAGGAAACTTTAGTGGGGCCCACTCAGTTCCCCCCCCTCCCCCTTCGTGGGGGCCCCCCCTTCCCCCAAAGGGGCCCCCCCTCCCTGGGCCCCCCGTGGGGCCCCCCAACATCCCTGGGGTTTGTGGGAAACCCCAAATCCCAGGGGCCCCTTAGTGGGGGGCGCCCCCCAAAACCCTGGGGGGCCCCTTTAGTGGGGCCCCCACTTCCCTTGGGGGCCCCTTTAATGGGGCCCCCCACAATTCCCTTTGGGCCCTTCAGTAGGCCCCCCACAACCAAGGGGGGCCCCTTTAGTGGGGGCCCCACATCCCTGGGGCCCTTTTAGTGGGGGCCCACAAACCCCCTTCAGTGCGGCCCCCCCCAAACCCCCCGGGGGCCCTTATTTTTGCTGCCCCCACATCCCCTTGGGGCCCCTTTTGGGGCGGCCCCCACATCCCCGGGGGGCCTTGTGTGCGGGCCCCCAAAATCCCCCGGGGCCCTTTTTGTGCGGCCCCCACATCCCTGGGGCCCTTCAGTGCGGCCCCCCCATCCCTGGGGCCCTTCAGTGGGCCCCCCCCGGGGGCCCCCCACAACCCTGGGGCCCTTTTAGTGGGCCCCCCCCATCCCCCGGGGGCCCCTTTATGGGGCTCCACAGGATTTGAATTTGGGCCTCCCATAAAAAAAGGGGCCCCCCCGCAAAATTAAGTTTTTAAACCCCAAAAAGGTTTTTCATTACACAGATTGCGTCTCCTTACTTCTGCATCAGCTCCTGCACCAACGGAAACGTCGGCCCCCTCCCCCTCCCTCTGGCTGCCAGGGATCAGTTTACGCCCCGCCCCCCAGGGCGGGGGCTCACTGATTTCAATTTGATGACATCAAAGGCAGCCGAGTGAGGAGGAGGGGGGGGAGGGGCCGACTGCCCGTTGGGGAAAAGCTGATTTCAGAAGAAGGAAACCAATCTGTGTAAAAGTAAACCTATTGTTTTAACTTTAAAAAGGGGGCCCCCTCCCGAAACCCCCCAGGGTTTTTTCACAGGGGACGAGAGCAACCCCGGTCCTAATCTCTGTAACCCTTACTTTTAAGCCCAAGGGGGGGGGGCCCTTTCCGGGGATGGCGGGAACCCCCCCCTTTCTTTACATTCTGGCCGGGCCCCCACGGCCCTTTGGGGGGTTTACCCCCCTAATTTGGGGGCCCGGGTGCAGGGGAGTTGGGATTAGGTTTTAGGGGTGCAGACCATCTATTCCCCGCTGTGGGGGGGTTGGGGTAGATTTTTGAGGGTGCAGGCGTGTAAAAGAGGTTTCAGGGGGTTTTTGGGGGGAGTGTATAGAACTTTTTGGGGGGCGGGCAGGGTTTAAGGGGTTTTTTTGGGTGCCCGGGGAAATGTATAGGGAAATTTTAGGGGTGCGGGGAGTGTATAGGAATTTAGGGGTTTCGGGGGAGTGGGATTAAAAGGGGGTTTGGGGGCAGGCATGTATAGAGGGGTTTTAAAGGGGGCAGGCGTTATAGAGGTTTTAGGGGGGGCAATAATTTTTTTGGGGGGGCGGGACTTTAGAAGGGTTTCCCCGGGGGGGGGGATTTTAGGGCCCCATTGCAGGGTGTTATAAGGGGGTTTTTAGGGGTTGCGGGGGTGTAATTGAGGTTAAAAGGGGTGGGGCCTGTTTATAGAGGTTTCAGGGTTTCGGCAATGTATAGGGTTTAGGGGTGCGGCAGTGTAAAAGGGTTTTAGGGGTTTTCGGGGAGTGTATTAGGGGGTTTCAAAAAGGGGCAGGGCCGTTTATTGATTAAAAGGGGTCAGGCCGTGTTATGAATTTTAGGGGTTTCGGGCCCCTTTATAAGGGGGGTTTTAGGGGGGGGGTTTTTAAATTAAGGGGTGCGGGGGGAGTTATTGATTTTTGGGGGGGGCGGGGTGTTTGAATTTTAGGGGTTTCAAGGCCCGTTATTCCCTCAGGGGGGCCCCCGGCCCGGGGGGTGTCCCTTTTTGGAGGTGCTGGGCCAAGTCCAAATTTCCCCCATACAGGGGGGGGTCAGGGCCCCGGGGGAGGGGTCCCCTTTAGGGGAGGGGCAGGTCCCCTTTTTAACCCCCATACAGGGGGGGCCCGGGGGGTGTGTGTCCATTTAGAGCGGTGCAGGCCAGTCCATTCCCCGATACAGGGGGGGCTCAGGGCCGGGGTGTGTGTACATTTAGAGAGGTGCAGGCCAGTCCATTCCCCGATTCTGGGGGGGCTCAGGGCCGGGCTGTGTGTCCATTTAGAGAGGTGCAGGCCAGTCCATTCCCCGATACAGGGGGGCTCAGGGCCGGGGTTGTTTTCCCTTAGAAGGTTCAGGCCAGTCCATTCCCCGATACAGGGGGGCTCAGGGCCGGGCTGTGTGTCAGAGAGGTGCAGGCCAGTCCATTCCCCGATACAGGGGGGCTCAGGGCCGGGCTGTGTGTACATTTAGAGAGGTGCAGGCCAGTCCATTCCCCGATACAGGGGGGCTCAGGGCCGGGGTGTGTAGAGAGGTGCAGGCCAGTCCATTCCCCGATACAGGGGGGCTCAGGGCCGGGGTGTGTGTACATTTAGAGAGGTGCAGGCCAGTCCATTCACCGATACAGGGGGCTCGGGCCGGGGTGTGTGTCCCTTTAGAGAGGTGCAGCCAGTCCCCTTCCCCGATACAGGGGCTCAGGGCCGGGGTGTGTGTACAGTTAGAGAGGTGCAGGCCAGTCCATTCCCCGATACAGGGGGGCTCAGGGCCGGGGTGTGTGTACATTTATAGAGGTGCAGGCCAGTCCATTCCCCGATACAGGGGGGCTCAGGGCCGGGGTGTGTGTACATTTAGAGAGGTGCAGGCCAGTCCATTCCCCGATACAGGGGGGCCCCTGTCTCCCGCAGTCACTGAGGGGTTAAGGCGCGGAGCTGTGTGGCCCGGGGGCCTCTCCGTGCAGCACCATAGATGGTAAGGGAGCGCGGGGCCCAGGTTGGACTCTGTTTGCTGCCAGGGATTCCTCCGATGCTTCTGTCAGAGACTAAACACAGCAGAGCTGACAGCGGCCGCCGCCTGCAATTAGTGCTGCGCTAATGGACGGAAGGAAGCGCCGGGCGGCCCGCGCAGCTCTGCGCCAAATTGCGGATTGTCTCGTCACCAGCAGCGCTTTCCAGAGACCCTGACGGGCGGGAGACCCCACCCCCTTGTCACTTTGTGCTAAAGTTGTGGCATTCCTGCATGAACCAGGAGGCTCAGGATGAGCAGAGCTGTAGGATGCTGCAGAGCAGTAGGATGCTGCAGAGCAGGGAATTATGGGTAAATAACCTGGATCTGCAGGAGTTGCTGCGGTGGGGACTCTTGGAGGAGCCCTTTAAAGGAGACCCCGCGGGTTTAGAGGGTGGAGCCTCTCCGGGGTGGGGGAGGGGGTGCACATCATTTCTCAAACGATCAGACAAGCTTTGTCTTCTTGCAGAAAACAGTGGAACTCCGAAGTCTGGGGTTACAAAGAACTAGTGCTCCCCGTATCGAATCCCCTGCATAGCTTGTACTCTAGTCACAGCCAGAGCTGCAACATGACAACTTTGACTTTACATTGCATCTTTTCACGCCACTTAAACCCAGAGCTGCATTCAGAATTCTGCTGTAGCATCTTGCTCTATACTCCAGTCACCTCCAGAGCTGCAATCATAATTCTACCATTGCTTCTTGCTCTATACTCCAGTCACCTCCAGAGCCCCCTTCACAATGCTGTTATTGCATTTTGCTCAATACTCCAGTTGCAACCAGAGCTGCAATCACAACTCTGCCATTGCATCTTGCTCTTTACTCTAGTCACTATTAGAGCTGCCTTCACAATTTTACTGTTGCATCTTGCCCAGTCAACTTCAGAGCTGCATTCACAATTCTGTGGTTGAATCTACAAGTACAATTCGTAGGGTCCCTTAATAAAATGAGATGGCTGCATCGTCTCATGGATTATAAGATGGGGACTAGAGCGCTTTATATCAGCCGCAGAGCAGAAGGCACCAACTTGTTATTCCCCTTCTCTGGGTCCCATAAGAGATGCAATGGCCCATGACTACAGCTCTGGATGTGACTGGAGTATAAGAAATGAAGTAACAGCAGGTTTGTGACCGCAGCTGTGGATGTGACTGGAGGATAGGACATGCAGTAACAGCAGAACAGTGATAGCAGCTCTCGATGTGACTAGGGATAAGACAGGATGTAACAGCAGAATAGTGAGTGCAGCTCTGGATGTGACTAGAGGATAAAACATGATGTAACAGCAGAATAGTGACTGCAGCTCTGGATGTGACTGGAGTATAAGACATGATGTAACAGCAGAATAGTGACTGCAGCTCTGGATGTGACTGGAGGATAGGACATGATGTAACAGCAGAATAGTGACTGCAGCTCTGGATGTGACTGGAGGATAAGACAGGATGTAACAGCAGAATAGTGACTGCAGCTCTGGATGTGACTGGAGGATCGGACACGATGTAACATCAGAATAATGACCAGCTCTGGATGTGACTGGAGTATAAGACAGGATGTAGCAGCAGAATAATGACTGCAGCTCTGGAGGTGACTGGAGTACAAGACATGATGTAGCAGCAGAATAGTGACTGCAGCTCTGGATGTGACTGGAGGGACATGATGTAACATCAGAATAGTGACTGCAGCTCTGGATGTGACTGGAGGATAGGACATGATGTAACAGCAGAATAGTGACTGCAGCTCTGGATGTGACTGGAGTATAAGACAGGATGTAGCAGCAGAATAATGACTGCAGCACTGGAGGTGACTGAAGGATAAGACAGGATGTAGCAGCAGAATAGTGACTGCAGCTCTGGAGGTGACTGGAATATAGGACATGATGTAACAGCAGAATAATGACAGCAGCTCTGGCTGTGACTGGAGTACAGGACATGATGGAACAGCAGAATACTGAAAGCAGCTCTGGGTGTGACTGGAGTATAAGACAGGATGTAGCAGCAGAATAGTGACTGCAGCTCTGGAGGTGGCTGGAGTATAGGACATGATGGAACAGCAGAATACTGAAAGCAGCTCTGGATGTGACTGGAATATAAGACAGAATGTAACAGCAGAATAGTGACCGCAGCTTTGGATGTGACTGGAATATAAGACGTGATTTTGCAGCAGAATAGTGACCGCAGCTCTGGATGTGCCTGGAGCATAACACAATGTCACCCAGGATAGATGGGATCTCCCTGCTGTGCAGATGTTGGGCAGATTCGGTGCTTTCGTGCTCCCGGCTCCTCGTGTATTTCTAGAATGTTTGCTCTCCCAGTTTTCCCACGGATGTCGCTTATTCCGATGCTTAATTAACTTCCTACAAAGCCACCCCCTGCATGTGCTGTGTGGGTGCAGGGGCTGATGGGAGATCTGTACTGCGCTACACCATACGTCTGCGACATTGGACACAAAACCTGCAGTCTCCCATCTTTATACCTAAACGGGCCGGGATTATATTACAAATCCTCCATTTGTGTAGAATTTTCTTCCTTTGATCAGAATCTCTGCAGTATAGTGGCCGCAGCTCTGGGTGTGATTGGAGTATAACACATGATGTAACAGTAGAATGGTGATACAGCTCTGGGTGTGATTGGAGTATAACACATGATGTAACAGTAGAATGGTGATACAGCTCTGGATGTGACTGGAGTATAAGACATGATATAACAGCAGAATAGTGACTGCAGCTCTGGATGTGACTGGAGTGGAATATATGTAACAGCAGAATAATGATCATAGCTCTGGATGTGAATAGAGTTAATATGTAGCAGCAGAATTTTCACTGTAGCTCTAGATGGGACTGAAGTATAAGACATAAAGTCACAGCGGAATAGTGAGTGCAGCTCTGGATGTGATTAGAGCATAAAATATGTGGCAACAGAATAGTGACCACAGCTCTGGATGTGACTAGAGCATAAAATATGATGCAACAGTAGAATAGTGAGTGCAACTCTGGATGTCATTTTTCGAGACATTTTTTGCAAAACCATAACGTCTCCCGTCGTTCCTCATTTCCTTGCTATGTTCTTAATTTCTCCTTGTGTTTGTTACAGTGTGTCAGCGCAGGCCAAAAGCGGTATAACCTGCACTGATATAATGCTGGAGTCTCTTTATGTCACTTAGGCCCTGGGGCCCCTGCTATACCCCCCAGGGGAGTGAAGCACAGCAGCAGCACCAATCCTCTTATCTGCACTGACACACTGTAACAGACCTCCAGCAGTGTCACTTCACTGACAGCAAGCAGAGGGAGCTGTAGCACTTTTTGGGGCTGGTGAGGGGTTAAGCCGCAGACACAATGCTCTATTTTTGGGCTGAGTTCCTGCCGGTTCCCAGCGCGGTCCCGCTTCTCGCTTTCTGGTTCCTTCTATTTTTGCCGTTTGCTGAGATGGGAAAATCTCGGATTGTGGAATCTTCGCCAATTTCCAGCCGAGTATTTATAACCCGTCGGTGAATTCTCGCTGTGATTTATCCGCTGCTCCACCTGCAGCCCCCAGCGCGTCCGGTCACAGCGAGGGATGAGCATCTGTGCAGCCGGCTCCACGGGGTTCTGGGCCCGCACCACATCAGCATCCTCTGCTGAAATACTCTGTGCTGCCGAGACCCTGCGGCCTGGGCCGTGCGTAAATTTATGGAGTATCTCAGCTCTGTATGTCAGTAAATCCACTGGGATGATCTGATTCATCGCTCAGTAAATCTGATCCTGAGGCTTGACCTGAGTGTGCCAGTAAATCTCATGCTGGACCAGGTCCATGTGTCAGTAAATCTCATGCTGTACCGGATTCATGTGTCAGTAAGACCAATGCTGGACCAGGTCCATGTGTCAGTAAATCTCATGCTGTACCAGGTCTATGTGTCTGTAAGGCCGATGCTGGACCAGGTCCATCTGTCAGTAAAACTCATGCTGGACCAGGTCCATGTGTCAGTAAATCTCATGCTGTGCCAGGTCCATGTGTCAGTAAGGCCAATGCTGGACCAGGTCCATGTGTCAGTAAATCTCAGGCTGGACCAGGTCCATGTGTCAGTAAGGCCAATGCTGGACCAGGTCCACGTGTCAGTAAATCTCATGCTGTACCAGGTCCATGTGTCAGTAAATCTCATGCTGTACCGGATTCATGTGTCAGTAAGGCCGATGCTGGACCAGGTCCATGTGTCAGTAAATCTCATGCTGTGCTGGTTCCATGTGTCAGTAAATCTCATGCTGTAACAGGTCCGTGTGTCAGTAAATCTCATGCTGTACCGGATTCAGGTGTCAGTAAGGCCAATGCTGGACCAGGTCCATGTGTCAGTAAATCTCATGCTGTACCAGGTCTATGTGTCAGTAATGCTAATGCTGGACCAGGTCCATGTGTCAGTAAATCTCATGCTGGACCAGGTCCATGTGTCAGTAAATCTCATGCTGGACCAGGTCCATGTGTCAGTGAGTCAGTGCTTTATGTCTGTGACCAGGTCCATGTGTCAGTAAATCTCAGTTAGCTGGAATGCTGATGGCGTCCATGTGTCAGTAAATCTCATGCTGGACCAGGTCCATGTGTCAGTAAATATCTACCATGTGCTGTACCCATGCTTTCCCATGTGTCCAGTCATGTCATAATCTCATGCTGGATCTGTGCTTTGTGGCTGTGCCCCTCCTCCAGCCTCGCCCCCTACATGCAGCAGTGATTGCCCCCGGAGCCGCTGACCTGCGCTCAGGAATTGTGGCTATTTCAGGAGTGGAATCGTGTGGGAAACTCTGCCAATATATTTAGTGTGTGTACATTACTGACGATCCTCGCAGAAGACTTTCCATAGCGTCTGTCAGAGGCCGCGCTCCCAGGATGCAGATGTGTGCCCCCCCCCCCCCCCAGAGCCCTGACACCCCCCCCCCTCCAGAGCCCTGACCCCCCCCCTCCAGAGCCCTGACACCCCCCTCCAGAGCCCTGACACCCCCCCCTCCAGAGCCCTGACACCCCCCCCCTCCAGAGCCCTGACACCCCCCCCCTCCAGAGCCCTGACACCCCCCCTCCAGAGCCCTGACACCCGCCCTCCCAGAGCCCTGAACACCCCCCCCCTCCTCAGAGCCCTGACCCCCCCCCCTCCAGAGCCCTGACACCCCCCCGCCAGAGCCCTGACACCCCCTCCGAGCCCTGACACCCCCCCTCCATAGCCTGACCCCCCCTCCAGAGCCCTGACACCCCCCCCCCTCCCGAGCCCTGACACCTCCCCCTCCAGAGCCCTGACACCCCCTCCCTCCAGAGCCCCGACAACCCCCCCTCCAGAGCCCTGACACCCCCCCCTCCAGAGCCCTGACACCCCCCCTCCCTTGCCCTGACACCCCCCCCCTCCAGAGCCCTGACACCCCCCCTCCAGAGCCCTGACAACCCCCCCCCTCCCGTGCCCTGACAACCCCCCCCTCCAGAGCCCTGACAACCCCCCTCCAGTGACCCTGACAACCCCCCCTCCAGTGCCCTGACAACCCCCCACCTCCAGAGCCCTGCAACCCCACCTACCCCCCCCCTCCAGAGCCCTGACACCCCCCCTCCAAGCCTGCAACACCCCCCTCCAGAGCCCTGACACCCCCCCCTCCAGAGCCCTGACAACCCCCTAATAAGACTCCATCCTGTCGAACAGTATATTGGGGAGAAGGGAGCTACAGGATATATAGGAGCTATAGGATGTATGTGCTGTATAGGGCTATATAATGTATGTGCTGTATAGGGCTATAGGATGTATCTGTTGTACAGGAGCTATAGGATGTATCTGCTGTATAGGAGCTATAGGATGTATGTGATGTGCAGGAGCTATAGGATGTATCTGCTGTATATGGCTATAAGATGTATGTGCTGTATAGGTCTATAGGATGTATGTGCTGTACAGGAGCTATAGGATGTATCTGCTGTATAGGAGCTATAGGATGTATCTGCTGTATAGGAGCTATAGGATGTATGTGCTGTACAGGAGCTATAGGATGTATGTGCTGTATAGGAGCTATAGGATGTATGTGCTGTATAGGTCTATAGGATGTATGTGCTGTATAGGTCTATAGGATGTATGTGCTGTATAGGAGCTATAGGATGTATGTGCTGTATAGGTCTATAGGATGTATGTGCTGTATAGGGCTATAGGATGTATCTGCTGTACAGGAGCTATAGGATGTATGTGCTGTATATGGCTTTATGATGTATGTGCTGTATAGGTCTATAGGATGTATTTGCTGTATAGGAGCTATAGGATGTATCTGCTGTATATGAGCTATAGGATGTATGTGCTGTATAGGAGCTATAGGATGTATCTGCTGTATAGTGTCTATAGGATGTATGTGCTGTATAGGAGCTATAGGATATGTGTGCTGTATAGGAGCTATATAATGTATGTGCTGTACAGGAGCTATAGGATGTATGTGCTGTATAGGGCTATAGGATGTATGTGCTGTACAGGAGCTATAGGATGTATGTGCTGTATAGGAGCTATAGGATGTATGTGCTGTATAGGAGCTATAGGATGTATGTGCTGTATAGGTCTATAGGATGTATGTGCTGTATAGGTCTATAGGATGTACGTGCTGTATAGGAGCTATCGGATGTATGTGCTGTACAGGAGCTATAGGATGTATGTGATGTGCAGGAGCTATAGGATGTATCTGCTGTATAGGTCTATAGGATGTATTTGCTGTATAGGAGCTATAGGATGTATCTGCTGTACATGAGCTATAGGATGTATGTGCTGTATAGGAGCTATAGGATGTATGTGCTGTACAAGAGCTATAGGATGTATGTGCTGTATAGGAGCTATAGGATGCATGTGCTGTACAGGAGCTATAGGATGTATGTGCTGTATAGGGCTATAGGATGTATGTGCTGTACAGGAGCTATAGGATGTGTGTGTTGTACAGGAGCTATAGGATGTATCTGCTGTACAGGAGCTATAGGATGTATGTGCTGTATATGAGCTATAGGATGTATGTGCTGTATATGAGCTATAGGATGTATGTGCTGTACAGGAGCTATAGGATGTATGTGCTGTTAAGGAGCTATATAATGTATGTGCTGTACAGGAGCTATAGGATGTATGTGCTGTATAGGAGCTATAGGATGTATCTGCTGTACAGGAGCTATAGGATGTATGTGCTGTACAGGAGCTATAGGATGTATGTGCTGTGCAGGAGCTATAGGATGTATGTGCTGTACAGGAGCTATAGGATGTATGTGCTGTACAGGAGCTATAGGATGTATGTGCTGTACAGGAGCTATAGGATGTATGTGTTGTACAGGAGCTATAGGATGTATCTGCTGTACAGGAGCTATAGGATGTATCTGCTGTACAGGAGCTATAGGATGTATGTGCTGTATAGGAGCTATAGGATGTATGTGCTGTACAGGAGCTATAGGATGTATGTGCTGTATAGGTCTATAGGATGTATGTGCTGTATAGAAGCTATAGGATGTATGTGCTGTACAGGAGCTATATGATGTATCTGCTGTATAGGAGCTATAGGATGTATGTGTTGTACAGGAGCTATAGGATGTATGTGCTGTATAGGAGCTATAGGATGTGTGTGCTGTATAGGAGCTATAGGATGTATGTGCTGTACAAGAGCTATAGGATGTATGTGCTGTATAGGAGCTATAGGATGTATGTCCTGTACAGGAGCTATAGGATGTATGTGCTGTACAGGAGCTATAGGATGTATGAGCTGTACAGGAGCTATAGGATATATCTGCTGTACAGGAGCTATAGGATGTATGTGCTGAATAGGGCTATAGGATGTATCTGCTGTACAGAAGCTATAGGATGTATGTGCTGTATAGGGCTATAGGATGTATGTGCTGTATAGGGCTATAGGATGTATCTGCTGTATAGGAGCTATAGGATGTATGTGCTGTACAGGAGCTTTAGGATGTATGTGCTGTATAGGAGCTATAGGATGTATATGCTGTATAGGGCTATAGGATGTATCTGCTGTATAGGAGCTATAGGATGTATGTGCTTTACAGGAGGTTAAGGATGTATGTGCTGTATAGGAGCTATAGGATGTATGTGCTGTATAGGGCTATAGGATGTATGTGCTGTATAGGAGCTATA
This sequence comes from Phyllomedusa bahiana, assembly GCA_025379985.1. Classification (NCBI taxonomy): domain Eukaryota; kingdom Metazoa; phylum Chordata; class Amphibia; order Anura; family Hylidae; genus Phyllomedusa; species Phyllomedusa bahiana. The sequence continues at coordinate 23,569 of JAODAL010027341.1, forward strand.
GGATGTATGTGCTGTACAGAAGCTATAGGATGTATGTGCTGTACAGGAGCTATTGGATGTATGTGCTATACAGGAGCTATAGGATGTATGTGCTCTAGAGGAGCTATAGGATGCATGTGCTGTACAAGAGCTATAGGATGTATGTGCTGTACAGGAGCTATAGGATGTATGTGCTGTACAGGAGCTATAGGATATATCTGCTGTACAGGAGCTATAGGATGTATGTGCTGTACAGGAGCTATAGGATATATGTGCTCTACAGGAGCTATAGGATGTATGTGCTCTATAGGAGCTATAGGATGCATGTGCTGTACAAGAGCTATAGGATGTATGTGCTGTACAGGAGCTATAGGATGTATGTGCTGTATAGGAGCTATAGGATGTATGTGCTGTACAGGAGCTATAGGATGTATGTGCTGTATAGGGCTATAGGATGTATCTGCTGTATAGGAGCTATAGGATGTATGTGCTGTATAGGAGCTATAGGATATATGCGCTGTACAGGAGCTATAGGATATATCTGCTGTATAGGAGCTATAGGATGTATGTGCTCTATAGGAGCTGTAGGATGTATGTACTGTACAGGAGCTATAGGATGTATGTGCTGTATAGGTCTATAGGATGTATGTGCTGTATAGAAGCTATAGGATGTATGTGCTGTAAAGGGCTATAGGATGTATCTGCTGTATAGGAGCTATAGGATGTATGTGCTGTATAGGAGCTATAGGATGTATGTGCTGTATAGGGCTATAGGATGTATCTGCTGTACAGGGGCTATAGGATGTATGTGCTGTATAGGAGCTATAGGATGTGTCTGCTGTATAGGAGCTATAGGATGTATGTGCTATACAGGAGCTATAGGATGTATGTGCTGTATAGGAGCTATAGGATGTATCTGCTGTATAGGTCTATAGGATGTATGTGCTGTATAGGAGCTATAGGATGTATGTGCTGTATAGGGCTATAGGATGTGTCTGCTGTATAGGGCTATAGGATGTATGTGCTGTATAGGGCTATAGGATGTGTCTGCTGTATAGGTCTATAGGATGTATGTGCTGTATAGGGCTATAGGATGTATGTGCTGTACAGGAGCTATAGGATGTATGTGCTGTATAGGAGCTATAGGATGTATGCGCTGTACAGGAGCTATAGGATGTATCTGCTGTACAGAAGCTATAGGATGTATCTGCTGTACAGGAGCTATAGGATGTATGTGCTCTACCGGAGCTAGAGGATGTATGTGCTGTACAAGAGCTATAGGATGTATCTGCTGTACAGGAGCTATAGGATGTATGTGCTCTATAGGAGCTATAGGATGCATGTGCTGTACAAGAGCTATAGGATGTATGTGCTGTACAGGAGCTATAGGATGTATGTGCTGTATAGGGCTATAGGATGTATCTGCTGTATAGGGCTATAGGATGTATGTGCTGTACAGGAGCTATAGGATGTATGTGCGGTATAGGGCTATAGGATGTATTTGCTGTATAGGAGCTATAGGATGTATGTGCTGTATAGGGCTATAGGATGTATCTGCTGTACAGGAGCTATAGGATGTATGTGCTGTATAGGAGCTATAGGATGTGTCTGCTGTATAGGAGCTATTGGATGTATGTGCTATACAGGAGCTATAGGATGTATGTGCTGTATAGGAGCTATAGGATGTATGTGCTGTATAGGGCTATAGAATGTATGTGCTGTACAGGAGCTATAGGATGTATGTGCTCTATAGGAGCTATAGGATGCATGTGCTGTACAAGAGCTATAGGATGTATGTGCTGTACAGGAGCTATAGGATGTATGTGCTGTATAGGAGCTATAGGATGTATGTGCTGTGCAGGAGCCATAGGATGTATGTGCTGTATAGGGCTATAGGATGTATCTGCTGTATAGAAGCTATAGGATGTATGTGCTGTACAGGAGCTATAGGATGTATGTGCTGTATAGGGCTATAGGATGTGTCTGCTGTATAGGAGCTATTGGATGTATGTGCTATACAGGAGCTATAGGATGTATGTGCTGTATAGGGCTATAGGATGTATGTGCTGTATAGGAGCTATAGGATGTGTCTGCTGTATAGGAGCTATTGGATGTATGTGCTATACAGGAGCTATAGGATGTATGTGCTGTATAGGGCTATAGGATGTATGTGCTGTATAGGAGCTATAGGATGTATGTGCTGTACAGGAGCTATAGGATGTATGTGCTGTATAGGAGCTATAGGATGTATGTGCTGTATAGGAGCTATAGGATGTATGTGCTGTGCAGGAGCCATAGGATGTATGTGCTGTATAGGGCTATAGGATGTATGTGCTGTATAGAAGCTATAGGATGTATGTGCTGTATAGGAGCTATAGGATGTATCTGCTGTACAGGAGCTATAGGTGATTATGGTGCTGTATAGGACTATAGGAGGTATCTGCTGTATAGGAGCTATAGGATGTATGTGGGCTGTTATGGCTATAGATGGTATTTTGCTGTATAGGGCTATAGGATGTATGTGCTGTATAGGAGCTATAGGATGTATGTGCTGTATAGGGCTATAGAATGTATCTGCTGTATAGGGCTATAGGTTGTATGTGCTGTACAGGAGCTATAGGATGTATGTGCTGTATAGGGCTATAGGATGTATGTGCTGTATAGGGCTATAGGTTGTATGTGCTGTACAGGAGCTATAGGGTGTATGTGCTGTATAGGGTTATAGGATGTATCTGCTGTATAGGGCTATAGGATGTATGTGCTGTATAGGGCTATAGGATGTATCTGCTGTATAGGGCTATAGGATGTATCTGCTGTATAGGGCTATAGGATGTATCTGCTGTATAGGGCTATAGGATGTATCTGCTGTATAGGGCTATAGGATGTATGTGCTGTATAGGGCTATAGGTTGTATGTGCTGTACAGGAGCTATAGGGTGTATGTGCTGTATAGGGCTATAGGATGTATCTGCTGTATAGGGCTATAGGATGTATGTGTTGTACAGGAGCTATAGGATGTATCTGCTGTATAGGGCTATAGGATGTATCTGCTGTATAGGGCTATAGGATGTATGTGCTGTATAGGAGCTATTGGATGTATGTGCTATACAGGAGCTATAGGATGTATGTGCTGTATAGGGCTATAGGATGTATGTGCTGTATAGGAGCTATAGGATGTGTCTGCTGTATAGGAGCTATTGGATGTATGTGCTATACAGGAGCTATAGGATGTATGTGCTGTATAGGGCTATAGGATGTATGTGCTGTATAGGGCTATAGGATGTATCTGCTGTACAGGAGCTATAGGATGTATGTGCTGTATAGGAGCTATAGGATGTGTCTGCTGTATAGGAGCTATTGGATGTATGTGCTATACAGGAGCTATAGGATGTATGTGCTGTATAGGAGCTATAGGATGTATGTGCTGTATAGGGCTATAGAATGTATGTGCTGTACAGGAGCTATAGGATGTATGTGCTCTATAGGAGCTATAGGATGCATGTGCGGTACAAGAGCTATAGGATGTATGTGCTGTATAGGGCTATAGAATGTATGTGCTGTACAGGAGCTATAGGATGTATGTGCTGTATAGGAGCTATAGGATGTATGTGCTGTGCAGGAGCCATAGGATGTATGTGCTGTATAGGGCTATAGGATGTATCTGCTGTATAGAAGCTATAGGATGTATGTGCTGTACAGGAGCTATAGGATGTATGTGCTGTATAGGGCTATAGGATGTATCTGCTGTATAGAAGCTATAGGATGTATGTGCTGTATAGGAGCTATAGGATGTATGTGCTGTACAGGAGCTATAGGATATATGTGCTGTATAGGACTATAGGAGGTATCTGCTGTATAGGAGCTATAGGATGTATGTGCTGTATAGGGCTATAGGATGTATGTGCTGTATAGGGCTATAGGATGTATGTGCTGTATAGGAGCTATAGGATGTATGTGCTGTATAGGGCTATAGGATGTATCTGCTGTATAGGGCTATAGAATGTATCTGCTGTATAGGGCTATAGGTTGTATGTGCTGTACAGGAGCTATAGGATGTATGTGCTGTATAGGGCTATAGGATGTATGTGCTGTATAGGGCTATAGGTTGTATGTGCTGTACAGGAGCTATAGGGTGTATGTGCTGTATAGGGTTATAGGATGTATCTGCTGTATAGGGCTATAGGATGTATCTGCTGTATAGGGCTATAGGATGTATGTGTTGTACAGGAGCTATAGGATGTATCTGCTGTATAGGGCTATAGGATGTATCTGCTGTATAGGGCTATAGGATGTATGTGCTGTATAGGACTATAGGATGTATGTGCTGTATAGGGCTATAGGATGTATGTGCTGTATAGGGCTATAGGGTGTATGTGCTGTATAGGGCTATAGGATGTATGTGCTGTATAGGGCTATAGAATGTATCTGCTGTATAGGGCTATAGGGTGTATGTGCTGTATAGGGCTATAGGATGTATCTGCTGTATAGGGCTATAGGATGTATCTGCTGTATAGGGCTATAGGATGTATGTGCTGTATAGGAGCTATCGTGATCTCTATCGATAATGTTCGGGATTGTGTTTATGGAGCTGCGTTGGGGCCACACGGGGGTCACTTATTATTTTCTCTCTTTTCCATACAAGACAATTAGTTTACATTGGATGATAAACTCCTCCTCTTTTTCGTTCTTCCTTCTCTTGCTGTCAGTGAATGTGGATTCTCTGTGACGCTTTTACTTCTCCGTGGCTCTCGTCTGTTCTGTGGCCCCTCATTGACTCCTTTGTGACTGTTCTGTGGCCCCTCATTGACTCCTTTGTGACTGTTCTGTGGCCCCTCATTGACTCCTTTGTGACTGTTCTGTGGCTCCTCATTGACTCCTTTGTGACTGTTCAGTGGCTTCTTGGTGTTTTCTTTCTGGATCCTTTCATGTTCCTCTGTGGCCCCTCGATGTTTCCTCTATGTTTCCTCTGTGGCTCCTCAATGTTTCCTCTGTGGCTCCTCAATGTTTCCTCTGTGGCTCCTCAATGTTTCCTCTGTGGCCCCTCGATGTTTCCTCTGTGGCCCCTCGATGTTTCCTCTATGTTTCCTCTGTGGCCCCTCTATGTTTCCTCTGTGGCCCCTCGATGTTTCCTCTGTGGCCCCTCTATGTTTCCTCTGTGGCTCCTCTATGTTTCCTCTGTGGCCCCTCTATGTTTCCTCTGTGGCTCCTCGATGTTTTCTCTGTGGCTCCTCTGTTTCCTCTGTGGTTCCTCGATGTTTCCTCTGTGGTCCCTCTCTTTCCCCTGTGGCTCCTCTGTTTCCTCTGTGGCTCCTCTTTTTCCTCTGTGGCTCCTCTTTTTCCTCTGTGGCTCCTCTTTTTCCTCTGTGGCTCCTCTATGTTTCCTCTGTGGCTCCTCTGTTTCCTCTGTGGCTCCTCGATGTTTCCTCTGTGGTTCCTCTATGATTCCTCCGTGGTTCCTCGATGTTTCCTCTGTGGTTCCTCGATGTTTCCTCTGTGGTTCCTCGATGTTTCCTCTGTGGTTCCTCGATGTTTTCCCTGTGGCTCCTCTGTTTCCTCTGTGGTCTCTCTGTTTCCTCTGTGGCTCCTCGATGTTTCTTCTGTGATTCCTCGATTTTTTCTCTGTGGTTCCTCGATGTTTCCTCTATGGCTCCTCTGTGGCTCCTCTATATTTCCTCTTTAGTTCCTCAATGTTTTCTCTTTAGTTCCTTTATGTTTCCTCTGTGGCCTCTCTGTTTCCTCTGTGGCTCCTCGATGTTTCCTCTGTGGCCCCTTTATGTTTCCTCTGTGGTCTCTCTGTTTCCTCTGTGGTTCCTCTATGCTTCCTCCGTGGTTCCTCGATGTTTCCTCTGTGGCTCCTTTATGCTTCCTCTGTGGCTCCTCAATGTTTCCTCTGTGGCTCCTCAATGTTTCCTCTGTGGCTCCTCAATGTTTCCTCTGTGGTTCCTCAATGTTTCCTTTGTGTCTCCTCTATGTTTCCTCTGTGGCTCCTCGATGTTTCCTCTGTGGCCCCTCATTGACTCCTTTGTGACTGTTCAGTAGCTTATTAGTGTTTTCTTTCTGGATCCTTTCATGTTCCTCAATGGCCCCTCGATGTTTCCTCTGTGGTCCCTCTATGTTTTTTTTGTGGCCCCTCGATGTTTCCTCTGTGGCTCCTCGATGTTTCCTCTGTGGCTCCTCGATATTTCCTCTGTGGGTCCTCGATGTTTCCTCTGTGGCCCCTCGATATTTCCTCAGTGGCCCCTCGATATTTCCTCTGTGGCCCCTCGATGTTTCCTCTCTGGTCTCTCTGTTTCCTGTGTAGTTCCTCGATATTTCCTCTGTGGGTCCTCGATGTTTCCTCTATGTTTCCTCTGTGGCTTCTTGATGTTTCCTCAATGTTTCTTCTGTGGCTTCTTGATGTTTCCTCTGTGGCTCCTCGATGTTTCCTCTGTGGCCCCTCGATGTTTCCTTTGTGGTCTCTCTGTTTCCTCTGTGGTCTCTCTGTTTCCTCTGTGGCCCCTCGATGTTTCCTCTGTGGTCTCTCTGTTTCCTGTGTAGTTCCTCGATATTTCCTCTGTGGGTCCTCGATGTTTCCTCTATGTTTCCTCTGTGGCTTCTTGATGTTTCCTCAATGTTTCTTCTGTGGCTTCTTGATGTTTTCTCTGTGGCTCGTCGATGTTTCCTCGATGTTTCCTCTGTGGCAGCTTGATGTTTCCTCTGTGGCTCCTCGATGTTTCCTCTGTGGCTCCTCGATGTTTCCTCAATGTTTCCTCTTTGGCTCCTCGATGTTTCCTCTGTGGCCTCTCGATATTTCCTCTGTGGGTCCTCGATGTTTCCTTTATGTTTCCTCTGTGGCTCCTCGATGTTTCCTCTGTGGCTTCTTGATGTTTCCTCGGTGTTTCCTCTGTGGCTTCTTGATGTTTCCTCTGTGGCTTCTTGATGTTTCCTCTGTGGTTCCTCGATATTTCCTCCGTGGCCCCCTCGATATTTCCTCAGTGGCCCCTCGATATTTCCTCTGTGGCCCCTCGATGTTTCCTCTGTGGTCTCTCTGTTTCCTGTGTAGTTCCTCGATAATTCCTCTGTGGCCCGTGATATTTCCTCCGTGGCCCGTGATATTTCCTCCGTGGCCCCTCGATATTTCCTCTGTGGCTCCTCGATATTTCCTCTGTGGCTCCTCGATGTTTCCTCGATGTTTCCTCTATGTTTCCTCTGTGGCTCCTTGATGTTTCCTCTGTGGCTCCTCGATGTTTCCTCTGTGGCTCCTCAATGTTTCCTCTGTGGCTCCTCGATGTTTCCTCGATGTTTCCTCTGTGGCCCCTCGATGTTTCCTCTGTGGCTCCTCGCTGTTTCCTCTGTGGCCCCTCGATTTCTCTGTTGTCCTCGATATTGCCTCTGTTCCTCTGTGGCTCCTCGATGTTTCCTCTGTGGTCTCTCTGTTTCCTCTGTGGCCCCTCGATGTTTCCTCTGTGGTCTCTCTGTTTCCTCTGTGGCCCCTCGATGTTTCCTCTGTGGCTCCTCGATGTTTCCTCTGTGGCTCCTCGATGTTTCCTCTATGTTTCCTCTGTGGCTCCTCGATGTTTCCTCTGTGGCTTCTTGATGTTTCCTCTGTGGCTCCTCGATGTTTCCTCGATGTTTCCTCTGTGGCAGCTTGATGTTTCCTCGATGTTTCCTCTGTGGCAGCTTGATGTTTCCTCTGTTTCCTCTGTGGCTCCTCGATGTTTCCTCGATGTTTCCTCTGTGGCTCCTCAATGTTTCCTCGATGTTTCCTCTGTGGCCCCTCGATATTTCCTCTGTGGGTCCTCGATGTTTCCTCTGTGGCTCCTCGATGTTTCCTCGATGTTTCCTCTGTGGCTTCTTGATGTTTCCTCTGTGGCTTCTTGATGTTTCCTCGATGTTTCCTCTGTGGCTTCTTGATGTTTCCTCTGTGGCTTCTTGATGTTTCCTCGATGTTTCCTCTGTGACTTCTTGATGTTTCCTCTGTAGTTCCTCGATATTTCCTCTGTGGCCCCTCGATGTTTCCTCTGTGGCTCCTCGGTGTTTCCTCTGTGGTCCTCTGTTTCCTGTGTAGGCTCCTCGATATTCCTCTGTGGCTCCTCGATGTTTCCTCGTGGCTCCTCGTGATATTCCTCTGTTTCCTCCGTGGCTTCTCGTTTCCTCGATATTTCCTCTGTGGCTCCTCAGTTCATATGTTCCTCTGTGGCTCCTCGATGTTTCCTCGATGTTTCGGCATATTTTCCCCGATGTTTCCTCTGTGGCCTTGATGTTTCCTCTGTTGTCCTCTTGTGCTCCTCATGTGTTCCTCATGTTTCCCTCTGTGGCTCCTCGATGTTTCCTCTATGTTTCCTTTGTGGCCCCTCGATGTTTCCTCTTGTGGTCCTCATGTTTCCTCTGCTCCTCGTGTCCCTCGATTTTCCTCTGTGGCTCCTCGATGTTTCTCGTGCTCTGATGTTTCCTCTGTGGCTCTCCTCGATGTTTCCTCTGTGGTCTCTGATGTTTCCTCTGTGGCCTTCTCGATGTTTCCTCTGTTCTCGTGGTCTCTCTGTTTTCCTCTGTGGCTCCTCGATGTTTCCTCTGTGGCTCCTCGATGTTTCCTCTGTGGCTTCTCGATGTTTCCTCTATGTTTCCTCTGTGACTCCTCGATGTTACCTCTATGTTTCCTCTGTGGCTCCTCGATGTTTCCTCTATGTTTCCTCTGTGGCTCCTCAATGTTTCCTCGTGTTCTCTGTGGTTCCTCGATGTTTCCTCTGGCTCTGATGTTTCCTCTGTGGCAGCTTGATGTTTCCTCTGTTTCCTCTGTGCTTCCTTCGATGTGTTCCATTCCTCGATATTTCCTCTGTGGCCCCTCGATATTTCCTCTGGCTTCTCGATGTTTCCTCGATGTTTCCTCTGTGACTCCTCGTTTCCTCTGTGGCTCCTCGATGTTTCCTCTGGGGCTCCTCGATATTTCCTCTGGCTTCTCGATGTTTCCTCTATGTTTCCTCTGTGACTCCTCGATGTTACCTCTATGTTTCCTCTGTGGCTCCTCGATGTTTCCTCTGTGGCTTCTTGATGTTTCCCTCGATGTTTCCTCTGTCTTCCTCTGATGTGACTCCTCTGTAGTTCCTCGATATTTCCTCTGTGGCTCCTCGATGTTTCCTCTGTGGTCTCTCTGTTTCCTCTGTGGCTCCTCGATGTTTCCTCTGTGGCTCCTCGATGTTTCCTCTGTGGCTCCTCGATGTTTCCTCTGTGGCTCCTCGATGTTTCCTCTGTTTCCTCTGTGGCTTCTTACTGTTTCCTCGATATTTCCTATGTGGCTCCTCGATGTTTCCTTTATGTTTCCACTGTGGCTCCTCGATGTTTCCTCGATGTTTCCTCTGTGGCAGCTTGATGTTTCCTCGATGTTTCCTCTGTGGCAGCTTGATGTTTCCTCTGTTTCCTCTGTGGCTCCTCGATGTTTCCTCGATGTTTCCTCTGTGGCTCCTCAATGTTTCCTCGATGTTTCCTCTGTGGCCCCTCGATATTTCCTCTGTGGGTCCTCGATGTTTCCTCTGTGGCTCCTCGATGTTTCCTCGATGTTTCCTCTGTGGCTTCTTGATGTTTCCTCTGTGGCTTCTTGATGTTTCCTCTGTGGCTTCTTGATGTTTCCTCGATGTTTCCTCTGTGGCTTCTTGATGTTTCCTCTGTGGCTTCTTGATGTTTCCTCGATGTTTCCTCTGTGACTTCTTGATGTTTCCTCTGTAGTTCCTCGATATTTCCTCTGTGGCTCCTCGATGTTTCCTCGATGTTTCCTCTGTGGCTCCTCAATGTTTCCTCGATGTTTCCTCTGTGGCCCCTCGATATTTCCTCTGTGGGTCCTCGATGTTTCCTCTGTGGCTCCTCGATGTTTCCTCGATGTTTCCTCTGTGGCTTCTTGATGTTTCCTCTGTGGCTTCTTGATGTTTCCTCGATGTTTCCTCTGTGGCTTCTTGATGTTTCCTCTGTGGCCCCTCGATGTTTCCTCGATGTTTCCTCTGTGGCCCCTCGATGTTTCCTCGATGTTTCCTCTGTGGCCTCTCGATGTTTCCTCTGTGGTCTCTGTTTCCTCTGTGGCTCCTCGATGTTTCCTCTGTGGCCCCTCGATGTTTCCTCTGTGGCTCCTCGATGTTTCCTCTGTGGCCCCTCGATGTTTCCTCTGTGGCTCCTCGATGTTTCCTCTGTGGTCTCTCTGTTTCCTCTGTGGCTCCTCGATGTTTCCTCTGTGGCCCCTCGATGTTTCCTCTATGTTTCCTCTGTGGTCTCTCTGTTTCCTCTGTGGCTCCTCGATGTTTCCTCTGTGGCCCCTCAATGTTTCCTCTGTGGCTCCTCGATGTTTCCTCTGTGGCCCCTCGATGTTTCCTCTATGTTTCCTCTGTGGCCCCTCGATGTTTCCTCTGTGGTCTCTCTGTTTCCTCTGTGGCTCCTCGATGTTTCCTCTGTGGCTCCTCGATGTTTCCTCTGTGGCTCCTCGATGTTTCCTCTGTGGCTCCTCGATGTTTCCTCTGTGGCTCCTCGATGTTTCCTCTGTGGCCCCTCGATGTTTCCTCTGTGGTCTCTCTGTTTCCTCTGTGGCTCCTCGATGTTTCCTCTGTGGCCCCTCGATGTTTCCTCAGTGGCTCTTTAGTGGCTTATTCTGTTTCCTTCTTTTTTACAGAGAGGCTGTGCTCTGGTTGGCTGGACGTCTCCCACTCTGCGGCTCCGGTGTTCGTGAAAGGTCTCCGTGATCTGCAGGTCATGGATGGAAGTCAGGTGGTGATGAGTGTGGAGGTGGCAGGTAACTGACCCCTTATGCATTGCAGGGCTCCTGCGCGCCTCCTCTTCTGTATCATTGGCCGATTACACAGAGGTAGTGGTTTTTGCAATATCTGTATTTTTTATTATCAAACTACTGTTAACATGTAGTCAGACCCCCCCCCCGATCACCGTGTACAGTGGTCTGTCCCACAATACCCACAACTGACTACATCATTATGGATAAGACCATTGCACACAGATAACAGAGGGCTGTGACTACAGACAGAATTGTGTCAATCAACTCGCCATTAGAAGAGGCTGATGCACTCACATATATCGGAGAGAACAGCAGCTTTGTTCATCCTGAGCCTGCTGGTTCACTAATAGAAGACAAGAAATACAGTGAAATCTGACATTTAGGGCAACATGTATGAAGACCGGCGTGCCGGAGCGCCTGTTTTCACAGGATTTTTAGTGAAAGCTGCGCCTCATGTATGTCGGCGCCCGAGGTGCGCTTATACATGCGGTGTAAAGTCCACCGTGCCTCGCCATTGTGTGAGGCGCAGTGCGGGACTGAGGCGCAGAAGGGACTGCGCCTAACATGTATTCTGAATCGAGACAGGCTGGAAATGAGCGAAAAATCATTAAACATGTTAGTGAAGAGAAAAATCAAAGTTGTCTAAAAGCGAATAAATGTAGTGAAAAAGTGGAACATTAAAAATTAAAGGAAAAATATATAAGATCGCTCTAGAAATAAATCTCAGCGCCGTGCGGCATGGAGTAGGAATAAAAAAAACAAACATTTTTATTACGTGTAAAATATTACGTGAAAGAGCTGAAACCTACTAAAAAAATACATAAATAAAATCACTTAACAAAAAATCTAGACCGGCGCTACATCAGGAATTGGGATAGAGAGAATTGCCGGTAAATACAGTAATTCAAATTGTTTAAGCTCTTCTCATTGGTCGGCAGAAACCAGCCAATCAGAATAGGAGCGACAGTGGCCCATTATAACCTATGGAGGAGAATTGACCAATCAGAATAGGAGCGACAGTGGCCCATTATAAGCTATGGAGAAGTATGGACCAATCAAATGAAAAGGCGGGACAGTTCAAAATACAGTAAAAAAGGCAGAAAAGATTGGTTGAGCCCAGGCGGCAGATATGAATCCACCAATCAGATGTATTGCGTCTATTTTGAATGGAGAAAGAAGGGCGCGATAGAAGGGCGCCCTAAAAGTTATTACTGTCTATGGGAAATATTCTAGGACTGTGATTGGTTGGGGGGAACAGGGGCTCCTCCAGCTTAGCCAATCAGCGGCTGAGCTACCTTCTCATAGAGTTCTATTGGGAAAAGAAATGCAGAGCGAGCTCTGTTTGTGATTGGCTAAATTAAAAGGGGCGCGGTTATTTGGACCAATGGGAGAGCGAGCGACGCTCTTATGGGTTTTCTAATGCAATCTGAAATAAAAATGTACATGGCCGAAATCAAATGATAAGACTCCAGAAGTTGTACCGATCTGTATATAAAGTGAACAATAATAGGGGGGTAACTCATTGAATTCATTTTTATTAGTTTATTTTTGTTACCCCCATATTATTGTTCATTTTATATACACATCGGTACAACTTAATGAGTCTTACCATTTGATTTCGGCCGTGTACAGTTTTATTATAGATTGCATTAGAAAACCCATAAGAGCGTCGCTCGCTCTCCCATTGGTCCAAATAACTGCGCCTCTTTTAATTTAGCCAATCACAAACAGAGCTCGCTCTGCAGTTCTTTTCCCCATAGAACTCTATGAAAAAGTAGCTCAGCCGCTGATTGGCTAAGCTGGACGAGCCCCTGTTTCCCCCAACAGTGAACCTAGAATATTTCCCATAGACAGTAATAACTTTTAGGGCGCCCTTCTATCGCGCCCATTTTGCTCCATTCAAAATAGACGCACTACATATGATTGGTGGATTCAGATCTGCCGCCTGAGCTCCACCACTCAGCTCTTTTCTGCATTTTTTACTGTATTTTGAACTGTCCCGCCTTTTCATTTGATTGGTCCATACTTCTCCATAGGTTATAATGGGTCACTGTCGCTCCGATTCTGATTGGCTGTTTTCTGCCGACCAATGAGAAGCGCTTACAGAATTTGAATGACTGTATTTCCCGGCATTTTCCAAGATCACAATTCCTGATGTTGCGCCGGTCTAGATTTTTTGTTAGTGATTTGAGTGATTTATGTTTTTTGAAGGTTTCAGCTCTTTTACACCTAATAACAACGATTTTTTTATTCACCCTCCATGCCGCACGACGCTGAGAGCTGAGATTTATTTCTTTTGCGATCTTATATATTTTTTTCCTTTAGTTTTAAATGATCCATTTTCCATTTAATCGCTTTTAGACCGCTTTGATATTTATCTTGATTAGTGAGATAATTTTATAGACCACTCATTTTTAGGATTGTACTATTTTAACAGTCGACCTAGAGCACGTTTTGCCCCATTCCATTCCATTCTCGCTTCACTTCGCCTCCTCCGGCTCATTTAGACCAACTTCAACCAGGTCTGCCTGTCGGAGCTGCATTGCGCCTCACTTTGCCGAGCCGCGATCATGCATGCCTCGGAGTATTCGAATGAGCCGCGTCCCGCCCCAGAACGCCCACACCGCGCCCACTGCCCGCCCCTTCATGTTAGGCGCAGCCAAAAGTGGTGAACGCTGCGCCTAACACTGCATCCCTGCGTCCGACAGGGGATTCGGGTTGGTGTGGTGCAGGATACGCCAGAAAACAGGCGCAATACACGATCATACATGTCGCCCTTATTGACAATTTGGCTCTGTGGACAGCTGCGTGACAGATACAGGCATATACACTTCTAAAAAATATAAAGGGAACACTTAACCAACATAATGTAACTCCAAGTCAAGATGATTGGCAATTAGCAAGACAACCCCTATAGAGGGGTGGTGCTGCAGGAGGTGACCACACACCATTTCTCCCATCCTTTTTGGCTGTTGCTTTGGTCACTTTGTCCTTGCTCTCACCCCTAGAGGTAGCACGAGGCGGTGTCTACAACTCACAGAAGTTGCTGAGGTTGTGCAGCTCATCCAGAATGACACATCAATGCGAGCCGTGGGGAGACGGTTAGCTGTGTCTGTCAGCACAGTGTCTAGAGCATAGAGCAGGAGACAGGACAGTACCCCAGGAGGGGGCAGAAAGAGGGCAACAACCCAGCAGCAGGACCGCTACCTCCTCCTTTGTGCTAGACCCCAGAAAATTACCTCCAGCAGCTCTGGGCTCCTTCTCATGCAGGACAATGCTCGGCCTCATGTGGCTGAAGGGTCAGCAGATCCTGCATGATGAAGGCATTGGTGCTATGGCTGCCCGGTCCCCAGACCTGAATCCAATCCAGCTCATCTGGGACATCAGGTCTCGTTCCATCCACCAACACCACAGACTGTCCAGGAGGTAACTGAGGCTTCACTCCAGGTCTGGGAGGAGATCCCTCAGAGAGGTCATACAGGCACATGGAGGCCACACACTACTGAGCCTCATCAGGAGCCCAGGTGTTGTAGGGAGGTCATACAGGCACATGGAGGCCACACACTACTGAGCCTCATCAGGAGCCCAGGTGTTGTAGGGAGGTCATACAGGCACATGAGGCCACACACTCTGAGCCTCATCAAGCCCAGGTGTTGTAGGGAGGTCAACAGGGGACATGGGGGCCACACACCTATGGCCAATCAGGAGTCCAGGTGTGTTGGGAGGTAAAACAGACCTGGAGGCCACAAACTACTGACCCCATCGGAGCCCAGGGTTGTAGGGGGTATCAGGGACATGGAGGCCCAACACACACACCTCATCAGGAGCCCAGGGGGTTTTGGGGGGTATAAGGGACATGGGGTGCCACACATACTGAAAACCCAACAGGACCCAGGGTTTTAGGGAGGTCATACAGGCACATGGGGGGCCCACACACTACTGACCTCATCAGGGGCCCAGTGTTATAGGGAGGTCATACACACATGGACCACACACTACTGACCTCATCAGGACCCGGGATTGTTGGGAGGTCATACAGGGACATGGGGGGCCACACCACACTGAGCCCCATCAGGAGCCCAGGTGTTGTAGGGGGTATAAGGCAAAATGGAGGTCACCACTCTGAACCCTCATTTCCTTGTCTTAGCCATTTTTTCCCCTGTGTTGGATCAGCCTGAAATTTGTTTTCCCCCTTTCGGGGTTTTTTGGTGTTTAAAATGCGGTGCTAGATTTTGGCGATTTGCTCTGTGTTATCAGTTCTCTGTCATGTTCTTTCCTCTGATTTCAGCCCATCCCCCAGCGGAGATCCTGTGGTTCCACAATGGAAAGGGAAATTAAAAGGGGACCGAGGACTTTCACTTTGAGCGAAGCGGAGACACCTTCTGCCTGTACATCCAGGAGGTGTTTCCTGAGGACACTGGGAAGTACACGTGCGTGGCCCTGGAAAAAAAAGCCTGGGGCCCAGGCTTTTGGAAGAAACCATGCTTCCGTGAAGGTTTGAGAGCTGTAAGGGGTCTGCACCGGACCGTTTCAGGGGGAAAGCTGTCATGTCCCGCAGCCGGGGCCGTGCAGGGTGGAGCTTTTACAGGGTCCCCCAGACACCGTGCAAGGTGAGCGTAAAATGGGTCGCACCGGACCCGTGCAAAAGGGAGAACTGTACAGGGGTCTGCACCGGGGGCCCTGCAGGGTAAGACTTGAAGGGTCTGCAGCCGGGGGCCGTGAAGGTGGAGGTGTACAGGGGTTTGGGGGGGGCCCCCACCGTGCAAGGTGAGAGCTGTACAGGGGTCTGCAGCCGGACCGTGCAAGGTGAGAGCTGTACAGGGGTTTGAAACGGACCGGAAGGTGAGAGCTGTAAGGGGGGCTCAGCCGGGGCCGTCAAGGTTAGAGCTTACGGGGTCCCGCAGCCGGACCGGCAAGGGGGGAGCTTACAGAGGTTCAACCGGACCGTGCAAGGGGGGAAACGTACAGGGCTGCACCGGGCCGTGCAAGGTGAGAGCTGTACAACGGGGTGCTGCAAGCCGGACCGAACAGCAACAGGTGAAGAAGCTTTAACATTGGTCTGAGCCGGAACGATCGACAAGGTACAACGAGACAGCTGTACAGGGTACCTGCATCCGGAACAACGTGCAAGGTGTAGACTGTACAGGTGTCTGGCAGCCGTACCGTGCAAAAGGGTGAAGGAAGCTGTCTCTACAAGGCAGGATACTCACAGACCGGACCGGTGCAACAGGTGAAGAGCTGAACAAGGAGGTTCACAATGCAACACCGGAACGCGTGCATAGGTGAGCCGCTCTGTACAGACAGGTACTTGCAGCCAGAACGACTAAGCAGAGGGTCAAGAGCGTACAGGGGTCTGCAACCGGACCGTGCAAGGGCCTGTGAGAGCTGCATACAATGTTAAGTATCCCTGCTGCCTAGGACCGTGCAAGGTGAAGAGCTGTAACAGAGGACTCCTTCAGTCGGACCGCGAACACACAGGTAGAGGCTGTACAGGGGTCATGCAATCCGGACCATTGGCAACAGGTGAGAAGCTGTACAGAGGTCTCTGCAGAAGACCAGGAACCGTGACAGGCAAGATTCGCGATCAGGGGTCTGGGTCAGCACGACCGCATGCAAAAGTGCAGAAGACATGATAACACAAGGGGTCTCGACAAGACCGAGACCGTAGCAGGGTAGAAAAAGGCTATAACCAAGGGTCGGTCTGGCAAGCCGCGACCAGTGCAAGTGAGAAAACTGATACAGAGAAGGTCTCAAGCCCCAAAATGAAGGACCAGTAGCAGGGTAAGATAAACAGCTAGTAAACGGATGAAGGTCTCAGCACGGAACCGTAGGCAGGGGTAAAAAGAGACATGAACCAAAGGGGTCTGCAGCCCAAGTACGACGTTCCACAACGGGACAGAGCTGCGATACAAAATGAGGGATACTGCAGGTCTCGAACCGGTAGGCCAAGAGAATACAAGAAAAGCTAGATAATAACGAAGTGGATCTGCAGACCAAACCGTAAGCAAGGTGGAGAAAATAGTCTGTACAGGGTCTTCTCGCACTACAGCAACAGGACCCGTGCAAGCAAGGGAAGGCTGTACAGGGAGTCTGCAGCCGGACCAGAGGCAAAGGGGCATAAGAGCTTGTACAGGGACAATCTGCTAGTCTCCGCGGATCCGTGCAAGGTGAGAGCTGTGTACATGGTCTCATTGCAGCCGGACCGTGCAAGGCGTGAGAGCTGTAACAGGGAAACTGTCTTCTGACAGCCGCAGACCGTCAAAGGTGAGAACTGTACAGGGTCTGCCAGCCGGACCACGTGGACAGGGATAGACAGCTGTACCAAGGGTACTGCAGCCAGACACCGTGCAAGGTGATGCAGTCTGGTACAGGTGTCAGACCGCCCGACACCCGACTGCAAGGTGCAAGAAGCTGTAACAGGAGTCTGCAACCGGCCTTGCAAGGTGAGCAACCAGACACAGGGGTTCACGTGCAGCCGTACCGTGCAAGGTGAAGACTGAACTGCTAACAGGAGGTCTGCAGCACAGGACCGTGCAGGGTGAGAGCAAGTACAGGGGTTCTCAGCCGAACCGCGAATGTGCAGTGAAGCTGTACAAAAGGGTGTCTGCAGCCTACCTGGCCAGAGTGGAATAAAGCAGGTACAAGGCATCTACCAGACCAGACCGCATGCAAAGGTGAGCAGCTGTGACAGAGTCTGCGCAGCCGGACCAATGACAAGGTTGAACTAGCAGCATCACCACGAGGTTCTAGCAAGCCGGACCGGGCAAGGTTGAGATGCTGTCACAGGCTCTGCAGCCGGACCTAGCGGCATGGTAAAGCAGTACAGACGCGTCTGCAGCCGGACCGTGCAAGGTGAGAGCTGATACAAGGTTCATGCATCCGAAACACAGATGCCAATGTGATAAACTGTACATGGGTCTACGCAGCCAGGACCGTGCAAGTGAGCAAACGCTGCGTCGACGAGTCTGCTGCCGGAACCGTGCAAGCGGTAGCAAAGCTGTAACAGGGTGTCTGCAGCCGGACCGTGCAAGGTGAGAGATGTACAGTGGTCTGCAGCCGGACCGTGGCAAGGATGAATAACTAAGTACACACACGGGTCTAGCAAGCCAGTAACCTCGCTACAAGGTGAGAAGACAGTACAAGGGTCTCTGCACGCCGGACCCAGACTGTCAAAAGTGAAGAGCTGATACAGGGGTCTGCAGCCGGACCGTGCAAGGTGAGAGCTGTACAGTGGTCCTGCATCCGACACGTAGCAGGGGTGAAGAGCTGTACAGGGGTCAGCAGTCGCGACCGTATCAGCAGTTCGAGAGCTGTACAGGGGTCTGCAGCCGGACCGTGCAGGGTGAGAGCTGTACAGAGGTCTAGTGCAGCGAATAAAAGGAACCAAAAAAAAAGAATGGTGAGGAATCCGACCGATGCAGGTGGAAAGAGCTGTACAGGGCCTGCAGCCTAACCCGAGTGCAGGGTGAGACAGGCTGTACAGGGGTCCTGCAGCGCCGGACCGTGCAGGTGAAGAGCTGTACAGGGGTCGCAGCGGACAGATGCAAGGTGAGACAGCTTACAGGGGTCTGACAGCCGGACCGCGCAGCAACGGACAGCAGAGCTGTACAAGGGGTCTGCAGCGGACCCGAGCTGCACAAGGTGAGACAGCTGTACAGGGGTCCTGGCAGCCGTGACCGTGCAAGGTGACAAAGAGCTGTACAGTGGTCTGTCAGCCAGGCGTCAGTGCAGAAAATCCCTCCAACATCCCATATCACTGCAAAGGTTGCAAACACTTCCCACATCCTCCAAACATCCTAAGTATTGCAAGAGATGCAACAAACACTCCCATCCTCCAACATCTCTGTGCATGCTCATTTGTATCAGTGATACTATCTCTCTGACAGTACTAGCACCTAATACACTGTATACAGAGTGACAGATATAGTTACATAGTTAGGGCATCAACCAAGGATGGGAGGATGTGGATGAAGGGGAGAGAGAGGGAATGGTTAAGCTTTGTTTCCTCCCGTGAAGACTTGGCCCCATTAGGCAAGACCCAAATCTGCCTTGAGGAATATTTCCCTCCTGCTCCCAGCTTTGCCTCAGACTGGATCCAGAGGTTTTATCCGGCTCCATAAATATTTCGATTATTTAGTAGTCAGTGGTATCTAAGCCTTTCCTGAACCCCCACCTGTTCCTGCTGTGACCTGCTCCTCAGGCGGACATTCCACAACCATGAGGAAGGCTTTTCTCCTCCAGAAATTGAATCCTTTTTCCTCGAGACGGAGGGAGCCCCCTTGATCTTTTGAGGGGATTACATGAAATAGCTTCTCCTCATACTTCTTGTAGGGGCCATTACTGTACAGTACAATAGAAGGTTCCCGGTACACAGCACAGTACAACCGGCTCAGTACACAATACAGTGCTCCGTACCCAGTACAATGCACAGTACAACCTGCACAGTCCCTAAGTGCACAGTAGATATCAGTAAACCTGCTCCTTTCCCTTTAATGCACGTTTGTAGTCAGTGTGAAAATACTTTTCTCAGCACCCCCATACAATGTGCAGTACAATGCCAGTAAAAACCCCAAAAGTACAATACCAGTTCCCGTATAAATTACATTACAAAAATTTTTCTCCCTCACAGTACAAATTTTGAAAAAATCTGTCAGCCCCGTACACCGCTCGCACCCGTAAAATGACAGTACAAACCCTTTCAGTGCAAGTACAACCCGTTTAGCATCCCCGTAGTGCATAGTACAAACCTTTCCCCCAGTTTCAACGGGGCACAGTGGCCCGTACAAACCCGCTCAGACCCAATTTCAATGCCAAATACAAACCCGCACCAGTGTACAGTTTCAAATGCTCACAAACCCGGGACATTTTCAAAAGTACCCCCTGCAAAGGGGCACAGTACAAAATGGTCAGCCCCCCTTACAAGGGACAGTTCAACTGCAAGGTGCAAAGTACAAACCTTTCTCAGCAACCCCGTACATTTCCCCAGTTCAAAAATGGGACAGTGCACAGTACAACCTGCTCAGCACCCAGTACAATGCACAGTTTCCCGCACAGTACGTGCACGTACAACCTTTTTCCCCAGCACCCAGTACAATGCACAGTACAACCCGTTTCGTGAACAGTACTAACCTGCTTTAGCACCCCGACAATTTCACAGTACAACCTGCACAGTTTCAAAAAGCCCCCCGCCAACCCCCGTACAAAAGCCAGTACAAACCCGCCAGTTTCAAACCTGTTTTGCACCAGTACCCAAAGCAAAAAGTACAACCCGCACAGGGCCGGGTGCCCAGTGTAGTGGGGGTACATTGCTTGGGGTCCCTTTTGTTGGGACTTTCCTGTGATTTTGTTTTCTTTAAGGCCGCGGAGGGGACCCAGCCCTGGTTCATCAGTAAGCCCAAGCCCCTGGTGCTGGCGGCCGGGGGGAGCGCCCTGGTGTCCTGCGCCATTGCCGGAGACCCCTTTCCCCGAGGTTTTGGATGAAGGGGCGGCCCGGGGGTGTGCGGCTGGAGGTCCTGGGAGAACGAGGGGGTTTTTCACACTCATCCCGAGGAAAAAAGCAAAAGCAAGACGCCGGCCTATACCAAATCCGCCTGAGGTAAGGGCCAGGGGTCAGGGCTGCAGGGGCCCCTGTGTCCAGCACATCCGCCTCGTGCATCCACTGCTGTCCGCCCCCCCCCCCCCATAGGGGCAGGGATCAGGGGGTTTGATTTCCCGGGCAGGGCCCAACCCCCCCTCAGGGCAGTTTTAGCATGCTCCTTTTCGGGCCCCCCCCCCTTTAGGGCAGTATCAGCCGTGACCCGTAAAGGGGCCCCCCCCCCCCCCCCATCAGGGCAGTCTCTGCATGTGCTCCTGTCAGGGCCCCCCATCAGGGCAGTATCAGCAGTGCTCCTGTCAGGGCCCCCCCCATCAGGGCAGTATTTAGCGTGCTTCCCGTCTGGGCCCCCCCATCAGGGCAGTTTCAAACGTGTCCTGTCAGGGGCCCCCCCCCCTTTGGGCAGTTTCAGCATTGCTCCTGTGGGGCCCCCCCCCACCCCCTTTAGGGCAGTATCAGCAGTGCTCCCGTCAGGCCCCCCCATCCCGGGCAGTATCAGCAGTTTTCCTGGAAGGGGCCCCCCCCTTTTTGGGGGAGTTCAGCAGTGCTCCTGTTCCCGGGCCCCCCCCCCCCCCCATCAGGGCAGTATCAGCAAATGTCCTGTAAAGGGCCCCCCCCTCAGGGCAGTACGCAAATGCTATGTCAGGGCCCCCCCCTTTAGGGCAGTATTCAGCAGTGCTTCCCGTCAGGGCCCCCCCTTTAGGGCAGTATCAGCTGTGCTTTCCCGTAGGGCCCCCCCCTCCGGGCCCGTTCAGCAGTGCTCCTGTCAGGGCCCCCCATCAGGGCAGTATAAGGGTGTGTCCTGTCGGGCCCCCCCCCCTCAGGGGGAAATATCGCAGTGCTCCCGTCAGCCCCCCCCCCCATCTGGGCAGTATCAGCAGTGCCCCCTTTTCGGGGCCCCCCAAAGGGTAGTTCGCAGTTTCTCCCGTCAGGGCCCCCCCTCAAAGGGGGTATCAGCCCGTGTCCTGGCGGGCCCCTCATCGGGGGTGTTTTTCAAACCGTGCTCCTGTCGGGCCCCCCCCCTCAGGGGGCCCCGTTCAGCGTGCTCCTGTCGGGCCCCCCCCCCCCCCTAGGGGGTATCGCAGTGCTCCTGTCATGCCCCCCCCCCCTAGGGGAAATATCAGCAGTGCTCCTGTCAGGGGCCCCCCCCCCCTCAGGGCAGTATCAGCAGTGCTCCTGTCAGGGCCCCCCCATCAGGGCAGTATCAGCAGTGCTCCTGTCACCCCCCCCCCCCCATCGGGCAGTATTTAGGGAGGTTTTCTCCCCCCCCGGGTTTCCCCCCTTTTTCCCCCCCCCCATTTTTTCCCGGGCAGTATCAGCAGTGCTCCTGTCAGGGCCCCCCCCATCAGGGCAGTATCAGCAGAGCTCCTGTCAGGGCCCCCAAATCAGGGAAGTATCAGCCGTGCTCCTGTCAGGGCCCCCCATCAGGGCAGTATCAGCAGTGCTCCGGGTTTAGGCCCCCCCCCCCCCATTTAGGGCATAAACAGCCCGTGCTCCCGTCAGCCCCCCCCCCCCCATCAGGGCAGTATTTAGCCCGTGCTCCCGTCAGGGCCCCCCCCCTTTAGGGCAGTATCAGCATGCTCCCGGGGCAGGCCCCCCCCCCCCCCCCAAACGGGCAGTATCAAACAGTTTCTCCTGTCAGCCCCCCCCCCAAACAGGCTGTATCAGCAGTGCTCCTGTAAAAACCCCCCCCCCCCATCAGGGCCGTATCAGCAGTGCTCCTGTCAGGGCCCCCCCCATCAGGGCAGTATCAGCAGTGCTCCTGTCAGGCCCCCCCCCCCCCCTCAGGGGGAGTATCAGCAGGTTCCCGTCGGGGCCCCCCCCCCCCAAAAGGGCAGTTCAGCAGTGCTCCCGGCCGGGCCCCCCCATTAGGGCAGTTTCAGCAGTGTTCCCGTCAGGGGCCCCCCCCCCCTCAGGTTTAGTATCAGCAGTGCTCCTGTTTAGGGGCCCCCCCCCCATCAGGGCAGTATTCCCGCGGGGCCTTTCCCGTCAGGGCCCCCCCTTTAGGGGAGTATCGCAAATGTCCCTGTCAGGGCCCCCCCATCAGGGCAGTATCAGCAGTGCTCCTGTCAGGGCCCCCCATCAGGGCAGTATCAGCAGTGCTCCTGTCAGGGCCCCCCCATCAGGGCAGTATCAGCAGTGCTCCTGTCGGGCCCCCAATCAGGGCAGGGTTTTAAAAAGGGGTCCTGCAACCCCCCCCCCCCCCCCTCAGGGCAGTATCAGGTGTTTCCCGTCAGGGCCCCCATCAGGGCAGTATCACAGTGGCCCCCTGTCGGGCCCCCCCATCAGGGGGAGTATCGCATGCTCCGTCATGCCCCCCCCCCTCCCCGGGGGAGTATCAGCAAATGCTCCTTTCAGGGGGGGCCCCCTCGGGGGAAATATCAGCAGTGCTCCTGTCAGGGCCCCATCAGGGCAGTATCAGCAGTGCTCCTGTCAGGGCCCCCCAAACGGGCAGTTTTCAGCAGTGCTCCTGTCAGGGCCCCCCCCCCCCCCCAAAGGGGAGTATCAGCAGTGCTCCTTTTCAGCCCCCCCCCCCCATCAGGGCAGTTTCGCAAATGCTCCTGTCAGGGCCCCCCCCCCTCCCGGGGGAGTATCGCTTTGCTCCTGTCCCGGCCCCCCCCCCACCCCCCATCAGGGCAGTATCAGCAGTGCTCCTGTCAGCCCCCCCCCCCCCCTCAGGGGGGTATCAGCGTGTCCCGGTTTAGGGCCCCCCCCCCTAGGGCGTATCAGCAGTTTCTCCTGTTTTTTCCCCCGGGGGGGGGGGGCCCCCCCCCCCCCTCAGGGGAGTATCGCAGTGCTCCCGTCAGGGCCCCCCCCCCAAAAAGGTCAGATCAGCAGTTTCTTTCCCGTCAGGGCCCCCCCATTGGGAAGTATCAGCAGTGCTCCTGTCTGGGCCCCCCATCAGGGCGTTCAGCAGTGCTCCCGTTGGCCCCCCCCCATCAGGTCAGTATCAGCAGTGCTCCTGTCAGGGCCCCCCCCAATTTAGGGCAGGATTTTGAGTGTTCCTTCAGGGCCCCCCCCCCCCCCTTTTGGGCAGTATCAGCAGTGCTTCTGTCAGGGCCCCCCCCCCCTCAGGGGAAATTCAGCAGTTTCTACTTGGGCAGGGCCCCCCAA
The DNA here is from genome assembly GCA_025379985.1 of Phyllomedusa bahiana. Classification (NCBI taxonomy): domain Eukaryota; kingdom Metazoa; phylum Chordata; class Amphibia; order Anura; family Hylidae; genus Phyllomedusa; species Phyllomedusa bahiana. The sequence goes on from JAODAL010027341.1 coordinate 46,997, forward strand.
ACAGGGCAGTTTCAAACAGTGCTCCTGTCCGGGCCCCCCCCTCAGGGGTATCGCAGTGCCCCGTCGGGCCCCCCAAAAGGGCAGTTTCAGCAGTGTCCTGTCAGGGCCCCCCCTTTAGGGGGTATCAGCAGTTTTCCCCGTCAGGGCCCCCCCTCGGGGGAGTTCAGCAGTGCTCCTGTTTGGGCCCCCCCCTTTTCCCGGGCCCGTTTCCAAACGTTTTCTCCTGTCAGGGCCCCCCCCCCATCGGGCAGTATCAGCAGTGCTCCTGTAGGGCCCCCCATAAAGGGTTTGTAAACAGCGTGCTCCGGGCAGGGCCCCCCCCTCAGGTTAGTATCAGCGTGATTGCAGGGCCCCCCCTTTTGGGCAGTTCAGCAGTGCTCCTGTCAGGGCCCCCCCATCGGGGAAATTTCAGCAGTGTTTCCCGTTTGGGCCCCCCCATCAGGGCAGTATCAGCAGTGCTCCTGTCAGGGCCCCCCCATCAGGGCAGTATCAGCAGTGCTCCTGTCAGGGCCCCCCCATCAGGGCAGTATCAGCAGTGTCCCGGTTTTGGGGGGCCCCTTTAGGTTTTTTATCAAACAGTGCTCTGTCAGGGCCCCCCCCTCAGGTTAGTATCAGCAGTGTCCCGTCAGCCCCCCCCCTTTAGGGCGTATAGCAGGCTCCTGTCGGGGCCCCCCCCTCAGGGGGGTTTCAGCCCGTTCCTGCGGGCCCCCCCATCAGGGGAGTTCAGCAGTGCTCCTGGGCCCGGGGGCCCCCCCCTCAGGGCGTATCAGCAGTGTCCCGTCAGGGGGCCCCCCCCAAACGGGCAGATCGCCCGTTTCTCCTGTCGGGGGCCCCCCCCCCGGGTTGTATCGCAGTGCTCCGTTTAGGGGCCCCCCCCCTCAGGTTAGTATCAGCAGTTTCTCCCGTCAGGGCCCCCCCTCAGGGAGTATCAAACAGTGCTCCTGTCAGGGCCCCCCCCATCAGGGCAGTCTCAGCAGTGCTCCTGTCCGGGCCCCCCCCCCCTCAGGGCAGTATCAGCGTGCTCCCGTCGGGGCCCCCCCCTCCCGGGCAGTTTTCAGGGAGTGCTCCTGGGCAGGGCCCCCATCAGGGCAGTAAACAGCATTGCTCCTGTCAGGGGGCCCCAATCGGGCCGTATCCCGCAGGCTCCTGTCAGGGCCCCCCCCAAAGGGGAGTATCAGCAGGGGCTCCTGTCAGGGCCCCCTCAAAGGGAGTATCAGCAGTGCTCCCGTCCCGGGGCCCCCATCCCGGGCAGTATCAGCAGTTTCTCCTGTCAGGGGCCCCCTTAAAGGGAAATATCAGCAGTGCTCCCGTCCGGGCCCCCATCAAAGGGGAGTATCAGCAGTGCTTTTGTCAGGGACCCCCCTCAGGGGGGAGTTTCAAACAGTGCTCCTGTCAGGGCCCCCCATCAGGGCAGTATCAGCAGTGCTCCTGTCAGGGGCCCCCCCTCAGGGCAGTTTCAGGTGCTCCTGTCGGGCCCCCCCCTTTTAAGGGGAAATTTTTCAGCAGTGCCCTGTCAGGGCCCCCCCCTCGGGCAGTATCAGCAGTGCTCCTGTCAGGGCCCCCCCCCTCAGGGGAGTTCAGCAGTCTCTGTAAAGGGCCCCCCCCCATCAGGGCAGTATCCAAAAAAATTCCCGTCGGGGCCCCCCCCCCATCCCGGGTTGTTTCAGCAGGGGTCCGGGCAGGGGGCCCCATAAAGGGTTTTTTTTCAGCAGTGCTCCCGTCCCGGGCCCCCCCCTCCCGGTTAGTATCGCAGTGCTCCTGTCAGGGCCCCCCCTTAGGGCAGTTTCAGCAGTGCCCCCTGTTCAGGGCCCCCCCCCCCCCCATCAGGGCAGTATCAGCAGTGCTCCCGTTTAGGGCCCCCCCCCCCTCAGGGGAGTATCGCAGTTTTCCCGTCCCGGGCCCCCCCATCAGGGCAGTATCAGCAGTGCTCCTGTCAGGGGCCCCCCATCAGGGCAGTATCAGCAGTGCTCCTGTCAGGGCCCCCATCAGGGCAGTATCAGCAGTGCTCCTGTCAGGCCCCCCCCCCCCCAGGGGTATCAGCAGTGCTCCCGTCAGGGGCCCCCCCTCGGGCAGTATCCTTTTCCCCTCCCTTTTCCCTTCCAGGGCCCCCCCCAAACAGGGGAAATTTCAAACAGTGTCCTGGGAGGCCCCCCCCCCCCCCCCCCCCCCTTTAGGGCAATTTTAAACAGTTTTCCCCCCTTTCAGGGCCCCCCCTTTAGGGCAGTATCAGGCAGTGCCCCCTGTCAGGGCCCCCCCCTCAAAGGGGAGTATTTGCAGTTTTCCGTCGGGCCCCCCCCCCAGGGGAGTATCGCAGTGCCCCCTGTCAGGGGCCCCCCCTAGGGCCCGTATCAGCATTTCCCCTGTCAGGGGCCCCCCATCAGGGCAGTATCAGCAGTGCTCCTGTCAGGGCCCTGTACTCCGGTGGATGTGGCTGCACTGACTTTTCTGTGCTGTGGACGCCAGTGTATGGGTTCCCGGTAACCATGTTGGGCCCCCTCCTGCACTCAGGGTTTCGGGATTTTCCCCCCCTTCTGATGGTCGGTGGGGTCCGGGCTCTGGGGCCCCCTCTGGTCCTGAGAATGAAGGGGCCACAGGGTTTTGTGTCTTTTCCCCATTGTCCCCCGGTCACCCGTGTGCATGGAAAAAAGGCCCCGGGGCCCCTTATTTCGGCTTTTGCGGGGCCCCGGGGGGTCGTGTTTTTCTCACTGAAAATTCAGCAAAAGCCCTTTTCCTTCTACCTCTGCTTCCTGTCAGTGAACGGGAACCTCCATTGGTCACATCCAGGCCTCTCCTGACCTGAGGGGTTGATACAATTGTATCCGTCCTGGACTGTTCTATCCCCTGAGTGTTACAATGTATCAGAGCTACAGGAAGTCCCTGTGTGAACATAGGCCAAGAGGAGCCTCAAGCCTCTGGAGGTTTCCATTCAATGACAGAAAGCAGAGTCCTTGAGAATGATAGGGGTTTGAAATTCTGACCCCACTGGAAACTGTTTGGGGCCCAAAATTTTTTCCCGAATTCAGCTCTTTAGTCAGTTTAATTGCCCCTTGAAAGCTAAGGACTAGATTACTGCTGTCAGTCCCATGTAATTTCGTTTCCAGTAGGAGGGGCCTCTCGGGGGGAGGGGTTATGTGGAAAAACGGTTTATTAAAACCCCCAGTGTCATTTTGAACCTAGGGGGCTGCTGTCAGTCCCATGTAAATCTCAGTGGGAGGGGCCTCTCAGCTGCTGAAGCAAAGAAGAGGTTTATTAATTGCTACCAGTGTCAAGTGCAGGTGATAGCGTCCGGTCAGGTGCAGGTGATACGTTCGGGGGTGCAGATGATTTCCCGGTTTAAGGGGGGGCCCCCGGGTTTTTTTCGGTGATGGCGGTCAGTCAGAGGGGGTGATGGGGTCCGTTTAGATGCAGGTGATGGGGGTCAGTCAGGTGCCCGATTTATGCCGGCAGTCAGGTGAAAGGTGTTGGGGGTCAGTCAGGTTTCGGTGATGGCGGTTAAATCAAAGGGGGAGGTGGGTGGCGGTCGATAAGTGCAGGTGATGGCGGTCAGTCAGATGCAGGTGATGGCGGTCAGTCAGGTGCAGATGATGCCGGTCAGTCAGGTGCAGGTGATGGCGGTCAGTCAGGTGCAGGTGATGGCGGTCGGTCAGGTGCAGGTGATGGCGGTCGCTCAAGTGCAGGTGATGGCGGTCGCTCAAGTGCAGGTGATGGCGGTCGCTCAAGTGCAGGTGATGGCGGTCGCTCAAGTGCAGGTGATGGCGGTCGGTCAGGTGCAGGTGATGGCGGTCGGTCAGGTGCAGGTGATGGCGGTCGGTCAGGTGCAGGAGATGGCGGTCGCTCAGGTGCAGGTGATGGAGGTCGCTCAGGTGCAAGTGATGGCGGTCGCTCAGGTGCAGGTGATGGCGGTCGCTCAAGTGCAGGTGATGGCGGTCGCTCAGGTGATGGTGGTCGGTCAAGTGCAGGTGATGGAGGTCGGTCAGGTGCAGGTGATGGCGGTCGGTCAAGTGCAGGTGATGGCGGTCAGTCAGGTGCAGGTGATGGCGGTCAGTCAGGTGCAGGAGATGGCGGTCGCTCAGGTGCAGGTGATGGAGGTCGCTCAGGTGCAGGTGATGGAGGTCGCTCAGGTGCAGGTGATGGCGGTCGGTCAGGTGCAGGTGATGGCGGTCGGTCAGGTGCAGGTGATGGCGGTCGGTCAGGTGCAGGTGATGGCGGTCGGTCAGGTGCAGGTGATGGCGGTCGGTCAGGTGCAGGAGATGGAGGTCGCTCAGGTGCAGGTGATGGCGGTCGCTCAGGTGCAGGTGATGGCGGTCGCTCAGGTGCAGGTGATGGCGGTCGCTCAGGTGCAGGTGATGGCGGTCGCTCAGGTGCAGGTGATGGCGGTCGCTCAGGTGCAGGTGATGGTGCCATTCCGTTGTCCTAATCCGCGGCTGGGCAGGGTGATTGGCCGCCCCTCCCGGGGTCTCCGCTGTATGCAGGGCTCGGATTCCTCGCTGCCTGTACTGTCAGGCCGGAGAATCTGCTGGAACAGACCTTAATATGGTATTGGCGGCGGCGCGCGGAGTGCGATAAAACATTAGCGATCCATTATGTTCCTGCGTCTCTTTGAAGCGGCGAGGTGCTGGTCTGTGTGACGGAGGCGCTGGCCCGGAGGCATGTCCTCCGCACAGACAGGAACACGTTCCCAGCACCATATATGGCCGCACTTTTAAGTTTTTAATATAAACGAGAACAGCGGGGGGGGGGGACTTTCCTCCCAGGATGCCGAGCGGCGCTCCTTCAGTGGAAAATTCAGGGGCTAAAGAAAACTTAGCTGAATGGGGGGTGGGGGGGGAGATGTTAAACATGGAGCCGGAGTCCTGCAGGACATGAGCCGCGGGGTCAGTGCCTCCCAGTGACCGGCGATGCCACTAAGCACTCAGGGGCGACCAGTGACGCCCCGGGCCTTCCCTCTTTGACCTTGGGTATCACTGGTCACCCCTGAGGGTTTAGGGACTACAGGGAGCGGACGATCAGCTTTCCTAAATCTCAGCTTCCTGGAGCCTTGTGCACAGGACTTGGCTGAAGGTTGTCCGATGTCAGATGATGCAGCTAAAAAATCCGGGAACCCCAGGATCCGGCCGATCTCCTTGTCTCAGAGGCGCAGGAGGCGAGATACAGGGGCGCGTGGTTCCTTAGGGTTATTAGACAGTTCTAGCTTTGCCTCCATTGTTCTTTGCACTTTCTGGGGTCGGGGTCTCGCTCCCTAGATCTCAGCTCCTCGGAGTCTCTGGGGCCCGGATGAGGAGTCTACAAATCAGCGTCTCTGAAAATGTCCATGGGAAATGTGACCGCATCCCCGCTCCACCACACCGCATCAGACAGAGTGACCAGCATGGGTGCTCCCCGCATAGAGTGATATCATTGAGGTCAATGTATTCTCTGTCTACAGTCACCACCAGGAGGTGCTCCCTGCAGACAGTGTTATCATTGAGGTCAGTGTATTCACTGTCTACAGTCACCACTAGGGGGAGCTCCCTGTAGACAGTGTTATCATTGAGGTCAGTGTATTCTCTGTCTGCAGTCACCACTAGGGGGCTCTCCCTGCAGACAGTGTTATCATTGAGGTCAGTGTATTCTCTGTCTGCGGTCACCACTAGGGGGCGCTTCCTGCAGACAGTGTTATCATTGAGGTCAGTGTATCCTCTGTCTGCAGTCACCACTATGGGGAGCTCCCTGCAGACAGTGTTATCATTGAGGTCAGTGTATTCTCTGTCTGCAGTCACCACTAGGGGGCGCTCCCTGCAGACAGTGTTATCATTGAGGTCAGTGTGTTCTCAATCTGCAGTCACCACCAGGGGGAGCTCCCCGAATAGTGTTATCATTGAGGTCAGTGTGTTATCAATCTGCAGTCACCACCAGGGAGAGCTCCCCGCATAGTGTTATCATTGAGGTCAGTGTGTTCTCAATCTGCAGTCACCACCAGGGGGAGCTCCCTGCAGACAGTGTTATCATTGAGGTCAGTGTATTCTCTGTCTGCAGTCACAACTAGGGGGAGCTCCCTGCAGACAGTGTTATCATTGAGGTCAGTGTATTCTCTGTCTGCAGTCACCACTAGGGGGCGCTCCCTTTATACAGTGTTATCATTGAGGTCAGTGTATTCTCTGTCTGCAGTCACCACTAGGGGGCGCTCCCTTTATACAGTGTTATCATTGAGGTCAGTGTATTCTCTGTCTGCAGTCACCACTAGTGGGAGCCCCCTGTAGACAGTGTTATCATTGAGGTCAGTGTATTCTCTGTCTGCAGTCACCAGTAGGGGGCGCTCCCTGCAGACAGTGTTATCATTGAGGTCAGTGTATTCTCTGTCTGTAGTCACAACTAGGGGGCGCTCCCTGCATTGTGGTATACATTAAAGGTTATATGCGCCCCAGATTGCAGATCGTTATCACATCATTTTCTATGCAGAGGATTTGGAGCTCTGTGTCAGGATGAGAGTAACATCTGTTCACCTTCTGTTATTCCTGCCCGGCCCCAGCAATCTGTGCCGGGGGCAGTGTCCGGGAATTTTCTCCATGACTTTGGGGTCCGGCAGGAAGTGACTCCTGACCCTGGTGAGGGATGGAGAGGACATTGGGGCAATTACAGGGGCAGACGCAAAACATGAAAGGGGCGGTTACATATGTAGGCACAGGTAAAGGGGCAAATACAGGGGTAGGCACAGGGGCAGGTCCGCCTGCTCCTCTCAGGCGTCCGTGCTACGGTGCAAGATGATCACTGCTGGCTGACCCTGAGCCCCTCCACCCGGGACTGTGACTGTGGAGTAGAGGGAGCACTGAACATGTCCCGGGGGTCAGGCTGTGACTGTGGAGTAGAGGGAGCGCTGAACATGTCCCGGGTGTCAGGGCTGTGACTGTGGAGTAGAGGGAGCACTGAACATGTCCCGGGTGTCAGGCTGTGGAGTAGAGGGAGCGCTGAACATGTCCCGGGTGTCAGGCTGTGACTGTGGAGTAGAGGGAGCGCTGAACATGTCCCGGGGGTCAGGGCTGTGACTGTGGAGTAGAGGGAGCGCTGAACATGTCCCGGGTGTCAGGGCTGTGACTGTGGAGTAGAGGGAGCACTGAACATGTCCCGGGTGTCAGGCTGTGACTGTGGAGTAGAGGGAGCGCTGAACATGTCCCGGGTGTCAGGGCTGTGACTGTGGAGTAGAGGGAGCGCTGAACATGTCCCGGGGGTCAGGGCTGTGACTGTGGAGTAGAGGGAGCGCTGAACATGTCCCGGGGGTCAGGGCTGTGACTGTGGAGTAGAGGGAGCGCTGAACATGTCCCGGGTGTCAGGGCTGTGACTGTGGAGTAGAGGGAGCACTGGAACATGTCCGGGTGTCAGGCTGTGACTGTGGAGTAGAGGGAGCGCTGAACATGTCCCGGGTGTCAGGCTGTGGAGTAGAGGGAGCGCTGAACATGTCCCGGGTGTCAGGCTGTGACTGTGGAGTAGAGGGAGCACTGAACATGTCCCGGGTGTCAGGCTGTGGAGTAGAGGGAGCACTGAACATGTCCCGGGGGTCAGGCTGTGACTGTGGAGTAGAGGGAGCGCTGAACATGTCCCGGGTGTCAGGCTGTGGAGTAGAGGGAGCGCTGAACATGTCCCGGGTGTCAGGCTGTGGAGTAGAGGGAGCACTGAACATGTCCCGGGTGTCAGGCTGTGACTGTGGAGTAGAGGGAGCGCTGAACATGTCCCTGGTGTCAGGCTGTGGAGTAGAGGGAGCGCTGAACATGTCCTGGGTGTCAGGCTGTGACTGTGGAGTAGAGGGAGCGCTGAACATGTCCTGGGTGTCAGGCTGTGACTGTGGAGTAGAGGGAGCGCTGAACATGTCCCGGGGGTCAGGCTGTGACTGTGGAGTAGAGGGAGCACTGAACATGTCCCGGGGGTCAGGGCTGTGACTGTGGAGTAGAGGGAGCACTGAACATGTCCGGGGGTCAGGCTTTTGAATGTGGAGTAGGGGGAAACACTGAACTTGTCCCGGGGGTCAGGCTGTGGCTGTGGAGTGAGGGGAGCGCTGAACATGTCCCGGGTGTCAGGTGTGTGGTAGGAGGGGAGCGCTGAACATGTCCCGGGGGTCGACTTGACTGTGGAGTAGAGGGGAGCGCTTTAAATGTCCGGGGGTTGGGTGG
>JAODAL010027342.1:0-55135 GCA_025379985.1 Phyllomedusa bahiana
TGGCAAAGCTGGACGACCCCCCCGCTTAAAAACCAAATCCTCTTTTCTGCTTTTACTGTATTTTGAACTGTCCCGCCTTTGAATATGATTGGTCAATTTTTCCCCCATGGGATATAATGGGACATTGTCGCTCCTATTCTGATTGGTCAATTCTTCTCTATAGGTTATAATGGGACATTGTCGCTCTTATTCTGATTGGCTGGTTTATTGCCGACCAATGAGAATAGCTTAACAATTGAATTACTGTATTTCCCGGCAATTCTCTCAATTGCAATCCCTATGTAGCGCCGGTATCGGCGACAAATGCGTTGTTCGGGATTTTAACTGCTTTATTTGTAAAGAAGGGTTCTGCTCTTTATCTGATAATGTTTTACACTTAATAAAAATGATTTTCTGATTAATACTTCATGCCGCACGGCGCTGAGAGCCGAGATTGCATTGTGCCCATCTCTCCATAGACTATAATGGGAGAAGTAGCTCGCGCTCTGATTGGCTGGGATAGCCAAGCCCCCGCTAGCTCAGCCAATCAGTCTTTTTCTGTCTTTTTACTGTATTTTGAATTATCCCCATGGATTTGATTGGTCTAAACTTCTCCATAGACTAGAATGGGCCCTTTGTCGCTCCAAATTCTGATTGGTCAATATTTCTCCATAGGTTTTAATGGTTCACTGTCGCTCCTATTCTGATTGGCCGTTTTAGCCGACCAATGAGAATAGCTTTCCAGAATTTGAATTACTGTATTTTCCCGGCAATTCCAATATCCTAATTTTTGATTTAGGATATTGGAAAGTGATTTTGTTTTATGTATTTTTTTTTTTAGGTTTCAGCTCTTTCTGAGAATGTTGAACGCCTTTATAAAGGCGATTTTTGATTCATACTCCGCACCGACATGTGGAATGATTTCTCTCTGTTCCAGCCTTCTCGCATCGGAACTGTTTTTTTTGGCGCAGCCCCGCACGGCGCCTATGTCCCCGCACTGCGCCCATGTCCCCCGCACTGTGCCCCACACACTGGCGAGGCGCAGGGAACTTTTCCCCGCATGTATGAGTGCACTACCTCCGGCGGCGAATCATAGGCGCAGCCCCGCTCTGTGCCTCAGTCCCCGCACTGCGCCTAACACACTGGCCAGGCGCGGCGGACTTTTCCCCGCATGTATGACCGCACTACCTCCAGCGCTGAATCATAGGCGCAGCGCCGCACTGCGCCTCGGACCCGCACTGCGCCTAAAACACTGGCGAGGCGCGGCGGACTTTACATTCTATGTATGAGCGCGCCCCGGCCCCGACAAAAATCAGGCGCAGATTCCGCCGGAAAACTGGCGGAAAGGTGCACCCCGACCCGGCGGGATTCATACATGTGGCCCTCAGTCTTGGTGAACTATATCCAGTATTCTTTATAGAGCTTGTCTGTGTTCGCCCGCGGAACCCCCCCTCCCCACTCCTCCCCGTGACTTTACAGCGGTAGATGCTCCTTTAAAATTCTCTACCTAACTACATAAAATCTTCAAATCTCTGATCTAACTAAGTTGTAAGGATCACAGCTAACAGTAGAGCTTTCTCTGTGAAGAAATAGAATAATTTCGCTGAGCTCTTTGCTTAGCTGTTGGACAGAGGCAGAGCACACGTCCTACTGCTATGAGACCGACAGACACTGATCATGAACGGGAAGGGCTGTTCTATGTAAAACGAGGTCATGTGATTTTTCCAGCCAATCGCAACCATACACATCCCAGTCATGACGTCGCACACACATCTCACCCTGCCATTCTGTAAGCTGATTTGCGGGCCGCCAAAATGACAGGAAGTGCAGAAAATGGCGCGATATTAGTAGATTATGCACAGATTTTAACCTAAATTATCGCGTGATCTAAAAAATCCGATCAACGTAAATACAGTGCCGATTTCAACTTTGTCGATAATAATCGCTCAACACTAGTTATGAATTAAGCTACAGGAAAAATGTCTTTTTTGGCGGTAAAAAAGATGGTTTCTTTTAGTAACCACAACAGCAGAAAAATGCTTAATTAACCCCTGGATGTAAATTGCGCAATCGAATTGAGCAACCAAAAATTACCAAGCTTTGTAGCGTGTTAAAATGCTGTATTTTACGGTACACAAAAACAGAAAACTTGTAATAAACCTTCGGTTTTATGAATTATGCTACAGGTAAAATTTTTTTGGGGGGTGAAAAATAAAGTTTCTTTTAGTGACCACAACAGCAGAATAACGCTTAATTAACCCCTGGATGTAAATTGCGCAAAAGAATTGGGGAAAACCCAAAAACACAGCTTTGTAGCGTGTTAAAATGGCATGTAATTTTATGGTACACCAACAACAGAAAAACTTGTTATTAATTAACTTTCGGTTATGAATTATGCTACTGTTAAATGTCTTTTTTGGCGGTGAAAAAGAAAGTTTCTTTTAGTGACCACAACGGCAGAAAAAACGCATAATTAACCCCTGGATGTAAATTGCGCAAAAAAATTGAGCAACCAAAATTACCAGCTTTTTTAGCGTGTTAATAGGGCGTGTATTTTACGGTAACAACAACAGAAAAATTGTAATTAATTAACCTTGGGTTATAATTATGCTCCAGGAAAAATTCTTTTTTTGGGGTTGAAAAGAACGTTTTTTTTAGTGACCAAACAGCAGAAAAACGCTTAATTAACCCTGGATGTAAATTGAGCAAACGGAGGGAGCAACCAAAAACAAAGGGGTATTTGATTGTAAAAACGCTGTTTCTTTAAATGAATACAACAGGACAGCTTAGATAACTCTTGGGTATTCAATGTGCTGTGAGCAGATAGCATTAAAATGTATATGCAGCTGCATTGGACGCCATACTGGACTTCAGTTCCAATACCCCACAAAATCAGAATTAGAATGTAAGAGAAGCAGTCTCTGAACAAGCTGTGACACCCCCCCAAAAATCGCTGTATAAAAATGAGTTCTTTAGTAAGAATACATACAGCAAGCCGCGGCAGCACCTTCCCTCAGTACAGTGAAGGGGGTATGAACTCCCAGCGTCGCGCCGGACTTATTAGTGGTGGTGAAAGTCACAGAATCCCGCCGGGCTCTGATTGGCTTCATCTCTGCACATGTCATGCAGGCTATGCCCCTCTTCCTCCCAGAGTTCTTTTGCCCCATGGGAACGCCATGTGCTCGCAGCCATTTTATCAATGAAAAGCACACTTCGTTTCACGCGAAGTACCCCAAACTTCGACTTCGTTCAAACCCAAGTTTCCTGAAATTCTAAAAAGAATTCCACTTCGTTAGAATCAATTCGCCCCTCCTAAATTATAATGGGTCACTGTCGCTTCTATTCTGATTGGCTGGTTTCTGCCGACCAATGAGAAGACTTACAGAATTTGAATTACTGTATTTCCCGCAATTAACAATACCAAATTCCTGATGTTTTCGCCTTCTTGATTTTTGGAAAGTGATTTTATTTATGTATTTTTTTAGTAGGTTTAAACTCTTTTTCAGATAATGTTTTACTCGTAATAAAAAACGATTTTTTGATTCATACTCCATGCCGCACAGAGATGAGAACTGAGATTTATTTCTTGAGCGATCTTATATATTTTCCCTTTAATTTTAAATAATCCACTTTTTCACTACATTTATTCGCTTTTAGACAGCTTTGGTTTTCACTTTATTCATTCATTCATTTGAAAGACAACTCCTTTTGCTATTCACTAACATGTTTAATGATTTTTTGCTCATTTCCAGCCTGTCTTGATTCGGAATACATGATAGGCGCAGTCCCTTATGCGCCTAAATCCCGCACTGCGCCTCACACACTGGCGAGGCGCGGAGAACTTTTCACCGCATGTCTGAGCGCATCTCCTCGGGCGGCGACTCTAAGGAGCAGTCCCGCACTGCGCTTAAGTTCCGCACTGCGACTCACACACTGGCGATGGACCATAAAACAAAAATACGACCGGGCGCTCGTCCACAGCAAATAAATCCTCGTGCGGTGGCAACGTAGGATAAAGAATATATGTATTTCATTAAAAACACAAATAAGATAACGCGTTTCGTGCTATAAAGCACTTCCTCAGATGCTGTAATGTTACATACGTATGTAATGTTACATACGCGTTTCGTGCTATAAAGCACTTCCTCAGATGCTGTAATGTTACATAAGTATGTAACATTACAGCATCTGAGGAAGTGCTTTTTAGCACGAAACGCGTTATGCTTTTGTGTTTTTAATGAAATAAATATATTCTTTATCCTAAGTTGCCACCGGCACGAGGATTTATTTGGGTGCGGACAAGCGCCTGGTCCTATTTTTGTTTTATGGCCCATTATCGTTCCTCGAGGTCTTCCAATACCAGGGGTCTTGGACTACGTGGCTGCTGTCTTTGGGCTTAATTAAGCCAAAAAGGTTTTTATGAGCGTTGTCCTCTACAATATAAGCACAACGCCATCAGGTGAGCACCTTATATGTTTTATTTTTATTGAATTTCCTGACGTACTTTCACATAGAGCGTCCTCTCCTTTTTTCATTTTCTATATATATCACACACTGGCGAGGCGCGGTGGACTTTACACCGCATGTATGAGCGCACCTCCGGCGCCGACATACATGAGGTGTAGCTTTCACGTTTGAGTGCTTGAAAACTTGCGCTCCGACGTGGCGAGCTTCATACATGTCGCCCAATCTGTCCATTTTCACTTGGGGTGTACTCACTTTTGTTGCCAGCAGTTTGAATATTGATGGTTGTGTAGGATATTTTGAGGGCACACCAAATTTACACTGTTGTACAAGCTATACACTGACTACTACTTTACGTTGTATTAAAGTGTGATATCTTCAGTGTTGTCCCATGAATAGATATTATACAATATATAACAAAATGTGAGGGGTGTACTCACTTTGGTGTGATACTGTACATCTACCTGATAGAGCACAGCCATTTTAGAAGACAAATGTCAAGGAGAAAAGAGGGACTGTGTCTAGGAAGCAAGCAGGCACTTTTTTTTTAAACAAAAATAAGCACTTTAAGGAATTTAGGGTTTGTACTTTACTGAGTAAAGACACCAGAATTTATCAGTATGTGATGTGTTGGTAAGGGGTTAACCCCTTAAGGACCCTGGATGTATGAGTACACGCTGGCGGGTGTTAACTGCTAATTGCAGTGCGGGATGGTGCCGCCCCAAAATGGGGAAGTACCCTTGGGGGACTCAAAGTTCAAGTAAAAAGAAAAGAAAAATAATGGTTCAATGTGTAAAAAAAAAAAAAAATATATATATATATATATATATATATTTATTAAAAGTTTAAATCACCCTTCTTTCGATATTTTACAAATAAAAAGATAAAATGAAAAAGTTACACATATTTGGTATCGCTGCGTCTGAAAAAGTCCAATATGTTAAAATATAACAATTTATCCCATATGCTGAACACCGTGGAAGAAAAAAAATTCCAAACACCAAAATTACATTTTTTTGGTCATTTCATGTCCTCTACGAATTGGAATAAAATGTATGAAAAAAGTCGCATGTATTCCAAACTGGTACCAATAAAAAGTACACTTCATTTTGATTTATGGTCATTTTATTTCCAGCAGATTCATAGTCAGAAATGAGTTATCTTTATTGGGTTTTTGGGTGCATTTTACACAATTTTTTTAGCCAACTCTATTGACCTAAAAAAATATTGACCCACTTATTGGATGCTGTATTTTATGATCATAGGTGAAGTCTGATATCTGGTTCATTCATAGTTATGGACAATGAATGGCCCCTAGTTCCTAGCCAAGCCCCTTTAGGTCGAAATAAGAGACAGGTCAAAACTGGAAGTGCTTTACTTCCCCTGAGGGTTTCCAAAAAGGATTAAAACAACATAGTTTATTTTATCAAAAACAGTGCCGCTATTGACAGGTTGTGTGCCGTTTTTGCAGCCCAGCATCATTCGCTTCAGAGGAGTTGAGCTGCAATGCCTAACACAATTTATCAATAGATCTATATTTTTAAGAGATCATATTCTGTTTTTTCTAATCATTTACAACTTCTTTAAATTAAATTGTTGACTTGTTTAAATTTATTTTTTTCATTCTGGATTATCTGGATTAAAAACTTGAATGGATGATTTTTACCCTGATTAACCTCCCAGTGCATTGTATTAGTTTTCTGAATTTGATATAGGTTTTGTTAGGTGAGTTGTTTTTTGTGTTCTGGAGGACTGCAGCACATAATTTGTTAATCTAATTCTCTCGAGGATGAATTACATGCTGTTTGTTTAGTTTGTTTAGTGACTGCTTCGGTCCATTGGCAAACACTATGGCCTGTCCTGCTTCACATTTTCATAACAAATTGAGCTTTGTAATTGAAATATGCTTTCATCAATCATTAGCTTGGTGTCCTTTACCCGATGTAGCAGAAAATGAAGTTGTCATAGAAGCGATAAAATAACAGCGCTCGTCAGCGCCTTATAAAACACGTTCACTGCTAGTACACCATAGTAGATAAAACTGCCTGGTCCCCCTGTGATTTCAGAGTCTTGCTGAATACCAGCAGATAATGATCTGTGAGAGAGATCTATTGCTTTAACATAACTTGACAGATAGACCTCTGGTGGTTGTGTGCAAACTCCTAAACTAGCAGTTGTTTTCTTCTCAAATAATTATGATTTATAATTTTACAGTTCGATGAGCTTTTTCGAAATAACATTTATTGAACTAATTTCCTTTTTGCAACTGGCGTATAATTTGGGGATAATAAAGGTTATATACACTCTCACAAGCATTTTTCTTGCTTCAATGCAGCAAGCAGTCTTAGTTAAAATATCTTGCAGCTCTTATTCACAGGTCTTATGCAGATTTGTGTATCCACTGGGGCCGTTCCTATGCTAATTGCCTCAGGGTGAGGTGAAGAACTTCCCCCCCCCCCCCATCCCCTTAACATATGGCGACACAGTGCGACACATTGCATCACCATAAACCAAATCTAAAATATACAAAAAGTTTTACCACAATGTGCTATGTATAAAACTACTAAATAATAGTTATACAGTTACCAAATAACACCGCCACACCAACCAGAATCCTAGTCAAATAGTGCCAATGTCCTACTAAGACCACATATCACCAGCACACAGTGACCGAATAATACCACCACACTATGACCACATATCACCACCCTATAGTGACTGAATAATATAAACTGACCATTACCGAATGCAAACCATTATACTACAACTAATATTACCGACATACAGTGTTCATACAGTGGTGGATACCAATTGTACACAGACTCTGCAGACATATAAATGATTACAGTAAAGTTACATCCAGGGACTTACAGGAGACATCTCTGAAGAGTTGTTCTCTTTCTCTTCTTCTTCTCCATCTGTCCCAGACGCCATGACAACTTCTCCTGACCATGACTCTTCACCGTAGAATTTACAAAACAAACATCTTAGACTCCTCACTTCATCAGCACTTCTCTACCAATTCCTATCTCTATACAAGCTCCCCATCTATAGCACCTCATATGGTAGCCATGTAATAGCCCCTGTAGCCAGACAGTAGCCACTGTAGCCATGTAGTAGCTCCCTATAGTCAGGTAGTGCCCCCTATAGCCAGGTAGTGCCCCATATAGTCAGGTAGTGCCCCTATAGTCAGGTAGTACTCCTATAGCCAGGTAGATGCCCCCATAGTCAGGTAGTGCCCATATAGTCAGGTGATGCCCCTATAGTCAGGTAGATGCCCCTGTAGCCAGGTGATGCCTCTATAGCCAGGTGATGCCCCTATAGTCAGGTGATGCCCCTATAGCCAGGTGATGCCCCTATAGCCAGGTGATGCCCCTAGTAGTGCCCCTATAGTCAGGTGATACTCCTATATCTAGGTGATGGCCCTATAGTCAGGTAGTGCCCCTATAGCCAGTAGATGCCCCTATAGTCAGGTAGATGCCCCTGTAGCCAGATGATGACCCTATAGCCAGTAGATACTTCTATAGCCAGTAGATACCCCTGTAGCCAGGTGATGCCCCTGTAGAAAATAGGGCCCCTTACCAGTAAAATTCCCCCCTATAGCAAGGTAGTGCTAAATTTTAACGGGGAAAAAAAAATACTTAAATCGCCAAAGGGTTTCCCCATTCCGGGTTTGGGGGCTTTCTGAGCAGTGTACGCTGTCAAAGCAAATTTTCCCGGGAAATTTTCCCCGGCCCGGGAGGCTGCGGAAAGAGGAGATCCAGCGTCGCAGGGGGGGGTGGAAAGGATACATAAGGGGAGAAAGGGAGGACGGTAACGAATTTTTTCCTACCCTTCCCGGGACCCGCAAAGGGTGCTGACTCTGCGCGGCTGTTATAAAAAAGGTTTTCACAGGTTTAGGGGGCTACCTTTGTGCGTGATTTCCCCGGGTGGGTGGGAAGGCCCCGGAACCCCCGGGTTGCCCCCCTCGCCCGCCCCTAGGAACGGCCCTGGTTATAGACTACAAACAAATCTTTTGTAGTATAAAAATTTCTTACAAATATATGCTAACCCCCTTCCATCTTTCCACTCTTCTTGCTGACCTAAAAGATGAAAATTTCAAAGTTGCAAAAAAATTTAAATTTAAAGCGGTGTCTTTTTAATAATGCAGGGCAATTGCCCTGGGGCCCCAAAACATAGTGACCCTCTGCTAATTTATGCACAGACCAGAATTTATCATTAGTTTTTTGATCACCCAACTCAACATTCAGATCTACTGCTAACTCAGGAAAAGGAGAAAAAAAATAAAATAATAACAAAAGAGTAGGTATGGGCTGATTTTTTCGAGGAAATTTTTTCATTTTTTATTTTTCAGCATTTTGGGAAACAGAATTTTTGGTTTAATTTTGGGTCCGCCCAAGGTAATTAAAACGGCGTGGACAGCAATTTTTGGGCCCTTTAAAAAACCAAAAAATAATTTTGTCAGGAGTACCAATAAATAGATGTTTATTTTATTGATGATTTACATTTTTAATGATGGTGTAGGCAAGGCAAGAGCACTAAAATTTGGAAAAGGAAAGGCAGGGTCTATAATGTTTTTTTAAAGGGCCCAGCCTGGGGCCGGGAACGGGGGGGCAGCTTGGGCGAACCCCCCTCATGACCTGGGCGCCGGACGTAGTGCGGCCGTTAGGAAAGGGAGGACACGGGTGCGGGAGGGCGGGGAAAAGACCGACGCACTCGGGGGGGGACAGTCCGCAGAAGGCAGCAACGAGTCAGGAGCTGCTGCGCCGTTATTCTGAGGGGTCCTTTACAATGACGGGGGGCATGTAAGGGAGATAGCTGGGGAGCAGCTCAGAGCAGCAGCATCACGCGGGGATCCGATGGTGCAGGATCAGGTGCGGGGGGCTCGGGGGGGGGGTTCTCTCCGGCGGCTCCTGCTTCCCCTGGGAGTGCGGGGGTCCTTTTACATTGCCGGCGCAGGGCTCGCCCCCCCAAGGGGACCACCCCTGATCGACCCTGGGGGCCCTTGCACTAAACGGAGCCCCTCACGGGACCCCCCGGGTGGGGGTTGCGCGGACGTCAGCTCGGTCTCGCGTTCCCCGGCGGGAGGAACCCGGCACGGGGCAGGCCCAGCGGAGCACAGTCGGGCCACCCGCCCGGGGGGGGGCCCAGGGCAGTGGCTCCTGGCTTCAGATCGGGGAGGGGGCGGGTGGCCCCCCGGTGTGTACGGTCGGGGTCCTCGACGGAGTAAAAAGTTCGCGGCCCGTGGAGGGCCCAGCACGGGAGGCGGACAACGGCTTGGAGGAGGATCGGACGGGTTGGCTGGTCCCAGGGAGCGGCTGTGGGGGAGGACCTGGACGGCAGGAGTGGAAGAGTGGAGGGATACGAATCGGACCGGCGGATCCGGTCGGTGGTCCAGCGGGTGCCGGATCGGAGGGCTGCGGAGGCCTGGATTTTAGGAGGAGTCTGGATCAGCGGGACAAGGCAGCGGCTTTAGGGATCGGGGGAGCGGCTGGCGGGATCACAGCTCCCGCGCAGCCTGCTATGTCCCCTTCCATGTTTCGTTTGTCACAGATGGAGGGGGTGGCGCAGGGCGAATTAGTGGGTTCACGCGAAGTAGGGGGGCCTCCGGCGTGGCTGGAGGTGGCTGGGAGCTTTAGGGAGTTGTTAGCGCGTTTCCCGTGGCCGGCGGGCACTGGGGGGCCGGTATCACCGGTATCGGCATGGGGGGCGGCGACGTCCTCCACGGTTGTTCCCTCTTCTTCCCCTAGTGGGGCATTGTCGGGAGTTGGGTCGTAGGTCAGGGGGGCGGGATTTTCAGTTTCAGTGCAGACGGAGCAGGATACGGTGGATGCGGTTCGACTTGATAACAGAGCAAAGGGGGAAGTATACGTGTGTTTTGAGAGGCCCCTGGGTGCTCACTTGAAAAAGTAGGTGAAGGAAAAGATTTGGCAAGACAAATACGTCGAAATCTTTTCTCTTTTCCCCTTGGAAAAATTTAATTTAGCAAAAGGAAAAAGGGATGAGAGTAAGAAGGAGGAGGAGGAGAAGCGGAGGTGGCGGTTGATTCCGCAGACCTTCCAGAATTGGTTGCAAGCATTTGCCTTTTTTGGCAAGTGTAATCGGGGAAAAAAGCGCCGGACAACTGTTCCGCGCTTTTTTGTTTACTTAGACTCTATTGGGGAACCCCAAAAGGGTTTATGGGGGGGCAAGCGTGGCTCCGCTATGACGAGCAATTTCGTCAGCGGAAGGCGGTGCGTCCCTCCATTCGCTGGGATCACAAAGACATCGGTCTGTGGTTGAAGGTGATGGCGTCGTCTCGGTTTGGCCAACCCTTTCAGGGTGGACCCGATGCTGCTGGGCAGCAGGGGGGCACTGGGTCTATTGGTAGGGGCCCCCAAGGGGGGCCTCGTACGGGGGTCTGCTGGCAATTTAATGAGAACCAGTGCCGGTTTGGATCAAATTGCCGTTTCAGACACGTGTGTGCCGTGTGCAGTGCCGCTTCCCACGGTTCCGCACGTTGCTTGCGAAAAGGAAAAGGAAAGGGGGTTGCGTCTCAGCAAGGGGGTGACACCGGTGAGAGTGGCCGAGATGGTGCCGTATCTAAATAGATACCCCGACCAGAGGACGGCATCGTTGATTAAAGGGGGCTTCAGCGACGGATTTCGGATTCCTGTTCCTCCTCATGAGGTCCCCTTCTCGATCAAGAATTTGCGGTCGGCTATGCTTCACCCTGAGGTAGTGGCCATCAAGCTGGCCAAGGTGATCTCATTGGGAAGAATGGCGGGCCCATTTTCCCTTTTGCCGGTTCGACATTTGGTTGTTTCCCCGTCAGGGTTGGTTCCAAAGAAGGAACCAAATAAATTCTGTTTGATTCACCATCTTTCGTTCCCGAAGGGCTTGTTGGTCAATGATGGCATCGATCCAGAGTTATGTTGTTTTTTCCCACCTCTTTTAAATGCAGCGTTCTTTTGGTGCGTTTTTATGGGAGGCTCTTATGGCCAAGACGGACATTGAGTCCGCCTTCAGGCTGCTGCCCGTTCATCCGGACAGTATTCATCTGCTGGGGTGTTTTTGGGACAGTGCCTTTTTTGTTGATTGGTGTCTACCGATGGGTTGTTCGATTTCATGTTTCTATTTTGAGACCTTTAGTACATTTTTGGAGTGGGTGGTTCGGGATGTGGCCGGTTTGGGGTCGGTGATCCATTACTTGGACGATTTCCTTTGTGTTGGCCCAGTGGACTCTGGGGCTTGCGGGTCGCTGTTGGATTCAATGCAATGGGTGATGGGTCATTTCGGGGTCCCGTTGGCTCTGGATAAGACTGAGGGTCCGGCCACTTCGCGGAATTTTTTGGGAATTTGCATCGACTCCAATTTGATGGAATGTCGGTTGCCGGAGGAGAAAGTGGTCGCTTTGAGGGGTGAAATTAGGCTGGCTTTGGTGAGAAAGAAGTTAACGCTGCGTGGGTTGCAATCGTTACTGGGCAAGCTCAATTTTGCTTGCCGCATAATGGCGATAGGTCGGGTTTTCTCGAGACGATTGGCGGGGGCGACGTCAGGGGTGCTAGCCCCTCATCACTTTATTTGTCTGACGGCGGAACACAGGGAGGATCTTAGGGTTTGGCATTCGTTTTTGGATCAATACAATGGGAAATCCATTATATTAGAAGCGGTAGTGGCGATTTTCACTGACGCCGCGGGGAGCGTGGAGTACGGGGCGTACTGCCAGGGGGCGTGGTGCGCCGGACGGTGGCCGGCCTCGTGGGTGGATGCAGGGTTAGTCAGGAACTTGGCGCTTTTGGAGCAATTCCCTATTGTCCTGACGGTTGAGATTTGGGGGGGAGAGTTTCAGGAACAAGAAAGTTCGTTTTCACTGTGACAATTTGGGAGTTGTCCAGGCCATTAATTCCCTGTCGGCATCTTCCCCCCCGGTGGTCGCTCTACTGCGTCATTTGGTTCTTCGTTGTTTGGGTCTGAACGCTTGGGTGGTGGCGGTGCATATTCCGTGGGTGGAGAATGAGTTGGCTGACGCTTTATCTCGTTTTCATTGGGAGCGATTTCGGGAGCTGGCTCCGGACGCATCGGTTAAGGGAGAGCATTGCCCAGAGGAATTATGGAACTTGGTCGCAATTCCGCAGACTGGTAGTTGAAGTCATCTTTGGCCAAGGGTACCTGGGAGTCCTATTCGGCTTTGTGGGAGCTGTGGGTAAGGTGGTTGGAGGTCGCGGGTCCACTGGAGATGGACAGGGAGAGAGCGGCGGCTTTATTCTGTCTGGTTGGTCATGTGGCCGATGAAGGTTGGTCAGTGGCAAAAGTGTCACGTTTTCTGTCAGGACTGGCATTTGGTTTCAAAGCCCGGGGTTTGGGTGACGTGACAAAGTTGTTTTAGGTGGTGCAGGCAATGAAAGGTTTTCGTCGGGGGGGCAGCACGGTGGAGGGGAGGCCTCTTTTAGTTTTTTCACTTTGGAGCGTTTGGAGGTGGGAAAATTTCCCGGAAAGGTTTTTTCTTGGGTTTTGAGACGGCTTGTTTCAGCTGGCCTTCTCGTTGGATTCTTTGGAGCCTTGAGAATTGGCGAGTTGGTATCCCCAGCAAGGGTAAAGTTGGTGGTCTGTTGACAGAAGACGTGCAGTTGAAGGATGGAGGGATTAGATTGGTAATTCGTAGGTCTAAGACTGATCAGCTGGGGAGGGGCAAGTTACTTCATTTGGGGGTCGTCCAGGGGTCCCTTATGTGTCCTGTTTGCTGCTTCGAATGTAATAGCCGGCTACGTGGTGGGGGCCGGGGACCCCTGTTGATGCATGCGGATGGCGTGTTTTTGTCTCGCTTTCAATTTACGGCAATCTGCAGCCGTTGTCTGTCGGAATTGGGGTTGGATCCCTCGCAGTTCTCCCCCCATTCATTTCGGATTGGGGCAGCTACGGAAGCTGCGGGGTGGGGGTTGGATGCGGCGGCGGTGCGGCGAATTGGCAGATGGGAATCGGAGCGTTATCGCTCATATATCCGACCGCCTCTGGTGCTGGTTACCCCGTAAAAGGTATATATTTTAATAAAAAAATAAATTTGGGGTGGGGGGATACAAGTAGCTTGGTGATTTACTGGGAACGGAGCGGCGGTAGGGTCTGATCTCCTTCCGTTGTTTTACTGGCATTTGGTGTTCTTTTGCAGGTTTGGTGCAGAGGTATGGATTTTCGGCCACTCGTTCGTACATTGGGGTTCCCAGAGAGCGGCTCTTCGGGCGAGTGGGTGTCAATTGGTGCCCTGACGCCGGGGGTGATGGCTGGGGGGAATATGTGGAGATAAGCAGTGTGAAATCTTCGCCAGAAGCGGTTTTTGCTGGGACATCTTGAGGACAAGGACCTCAGCCCCAGTTTGGTTCTTCGTGGATTAGGCCAAATGGGTAATTGGGTTACCTGCTCATTTTGAAATGGTTGTGTATATTTGGTTTACTGTTTGTTAATAAAATGGTTGCTGTGGCCAATTACATCCAACCTCTGTCTCAGTGTCCTCTTTGGGGGCGGGGTTATGGGAAGCGGGGGGATTAGTTATTGGCAGGGTGGCCAGAAAAGGGTAGGCGCTGCTCAGGGTCATGACATTATGCTCACAGTACAAAGACTCATTGTTTGTTCACCTCTGCATAGCATGGTATAAAGCCTGATAGCATATCATGGGGACCTGAAACCCTGTGTGAAAAACAAAAAGTTACATTATGGTTCTGTAGAGATGAAACTCTCTGACTATCATTGTTATGTGGACAATATGTCTGACAGTGGGGGAAACTGTGGTTGTTATTGTTATGGGGCAAGGCTAGGGGTACTTTGGCTATCATTGGTATGAATACAATGTGTCAGACACAGGTACTATTGATATCATGGTTTTTGGGGGGAATGTGTCTGATACTGGGGCCACGATGGCTATCTTTGTTCTGGGGACAAGGTGTCCGAAACTAGGATAATTGAGGCATTGTGTCTGACACTGGGAGTGCTATAGCAATCATTGTTACAGAGGCAATGTTTCTGACTCTGGGGTACTATGGCTATCATTGTTACAGAGGCAATGTTTCTGGCTCTGGGGTACTATGGCTATCATTGTTATGGCAATTGTTGACATGGGACTAGGCACATTATTATGGGCATGTTCTGACACTGGGGTACTATGGCTATCATTGTTATGGGCAATGGCTGACACTGGGTATATGGCTATCATGTATGGAGCAATGTGTCTGTCACTGGGGTACTATAGCTATCATTGTTATGGGAGCAATGTATCTGACACTGGGGTACTATGGCTATCATTGTTATGGAGGCAATGTTTCTTCAACTGGAGTTCTATTGCTATCATTGTTACTGAGGCTATGTGTCTGTCACTGGGGTACTATGGCTATCATTGTTATGGGGACAATGTGTCTGATACTGGAGTACTATGGCTATCATTGTTATGGAGGCAATGTTTCTGACACTGGAGTACTATTTCTAGCATTGTTATGGAGGCGATGTGTCTGACACTGGGGTACTATGGCAGGCATTGTTATGGGGGCAATGTGTCTGACACTGGGGTACTATGGCTATCATTGTTATGGGAGCAATGTGTCTGTCACTGGGGTACTATAGCTATCATTGTTATGGGAGCAATGTGTCTGTCACTGGGGTACTATAGCTATCATTGTTATGGGAGCAATGTATCTGACACTGGGGTACTATGGCTATCATTGTTATGGAGGCAATGTTTCTGACACTGGAGTACTATTGCTAGCATTGTTATGGAGGCGATGTGTCTGACACTGGAGTACTATTGCTAGCATTGTTATGGAGCAATGTGTCTGACACTGGGGTACTATGGCTATCATTGTTATGGAGGCAATGTTTCTGACACTGGAGTACTATTGCTAGCATTGTTATGGAGGCGATGTGTCTGACACTGGGATACTATGGCTATCATTGTTATGGGAGCAATGTGTCTGACACTGGGGTACTATGGCTATCATTGTTATGGGAGCAATGTGTTGTTCCTGAAAGCTATCTGTAGGGCAATGCTGATATGAGTACTATGGCCATCATTGTTATGGGAGCAATGTATCTGACACTGGGGTACTATGGCTATCATTGTTATGGAGGCAATGTGTCTGACACTGGGATACTATGGCTATCATTGTTATGGGGGCACTGTGTCTGACACTAGAAGTACTGTAGATACGGGACGATAATAAGGACACCGGTTACTAGTGGGGTCCTGTGGATAACACTGTAATAGACACTCTGTTTCTCTATGTTTTAAAACCAAATAATATAATTTTTTTTTGTTCTCAGTTTAATATATTTGTAAAAATAAAAACAAAGTTAACAGTATTTACAAGGTACATAGTTCTTTTGTTATTAACTGGTTAATTTTATAAAATGTTCAGATTTTACATGAATGATTTATGATTTTGAATATATTGACTATGCTTATTCTGTGCCAATCCCTCTGTTAAACTTGGCCCTGAGAGGTTATCCTACACATGGGTGAGGAGAGATCTGTCATTCTGATTGCCTGCACACAAGACACTGTTTTCACAATTTGACTTTTCAGGAGCACACCAGGGATTTTTGCTTGCAAACTTGTTCTTTGTTGTTATGCTTGATTTCACTATGCCTCATGTAAGGCAGCAGTACGTTCAGGCACATTACTTTTATTTCACTATTTATTTAGTTAAAAGTTGTATTCTACATGTTTGTGCCAATTAGATTAGAACACAATTTCATGAAAATTTTTAAGGTGCTACATCACATTTTCTCAACTTTATGGTTACATATTGAGGTACATTATCTGCTATTGAAGTATAATTAACATTAAAGGGGTTGTCTCACTATAAGGATTGTTCTTTATGTTAAAGATCTTGCAAAAACAAGTCACTTTGCAATATGTGTCCATTAACAGTGTCCTATCTATTCCTAGATATCCCCTCTTGTATTGACTGCATCAGCTTCTCAGGTCACTATGGCTACAGACCTGTTTGATCTATCCTGATAGACTGTCAGCACTGATTGCTATAGCTACAGACCTGGCTTCTACTACAGCCTAGTGGAAGACAGTAAACACACCTCTGAATTCAAATTGAAACCAAGAAAACACGACTGAGGTAAGATTAATCAATTTAGTGAGACAACCCCTTTAAGACTTCTCGCTATCTCTGCATTGATGTAGTTTAAAGGAGTTTTCTGATGGAGATAGATCTTGACTGTATGTAGGAATATGGACATCATGGAAAGTGGCATCCACCACTAAGGATCTCTCTCTATATGCCAGAATGGAGAGAGGCACTATAAAAGTGGCTCTTGTTGTAGTGGACTCATGATACCCTTGTACTACATGGACGGCCATTCCTTCAAATAGCTGCTGTACAATATTAAATTTTCACCTTATAAGAAAAGCCTGGCTGTCCATATCCTCCCTTGGGACTATCTGCTGTTTGCTAAAGGTGTCAGGAGTGTGATCTGGGTAGATTGGTGATTGATCCAGTGGCCACATTTTCAGAGAAAAAAAAAGCCCATGGGTCAGGCTTCGGGCGCTCTCGTGCTCCTGCGGTTTCCCCTGTCGCAGGGATGAGTGGCGCCGTGGCTCGCCTGTCGGGCCGCGGGCGCACTCGTTCCCCTGCGCCTGTACACTTACCAGGCGCGCTCCTGCTTCCCCGCGGTCTCCTGCCGACTGGCGCGCATGTCCCCGCTCCTTAGCGTGTTCGGAAGTGCGTTCTTGTCTTGCCGTACACCGACTCTGTGCTACGTTTCCTGACCATGAACCTTCGCCGCATGACCTGACATGTTTGCCTGTCCACGACTTCGAGTTACGTCACACGTTTGGGTACTTCGCTACACCTCGGCTGCCACCGCAAGCTAGTCGCGTCAGGGGTAGCGACCTGGTAGAACTCCCGCTGCAGCAAGTCCATCCTGCCTTGCGGCGGGCTCTGGTGAATACAGGGACCTACTTAGAATCTGCTCCCTGGAGTGGCCGTTACCCCGCTTGCGGAGGTCCAGAGGATCTACTACTCAGGGTGTTACACTCAGACAAATAAAACAACAGAATGGTCAGGATCAAGCAAAAATAAAAGTGTCGGAAAGGGTCAAATCTTAATATTAAAGGGGTTGTCTCACTACATTGATTCATCTTACCTCAGTCCTATTTTCTTGGTTCATTTTGAATTCAGGGGCGTGTTTACTGGATTCTACTAGGCTGCAGTAGAAGCCAGGTCTGTAGCTATAGCAACCAGCACTGGCAGCCTATCAGGAGAGATCATACAGGTCTGTAGCTATAGCGACCTGAGGAGCTGATGCAGCCCATACAAGAGGGGATATCTCTGAATAGGTAGGACACTGTTAATTGACACTGACACTGTTAATATTGCAAAGTGACTTGTTTTTGCAAGATCTTTAACATAAAAAGCAATCCTTGTAGTGAGACAACTCCTTTAATATAGAAGGTTAAAAATAGTTGATCCAAATACAAACCAAGATCAGTAATTTCACATCACTTCAGCCATATTACTACTCTGTACAGCCTCTGAGTTGCAACATGTTTTCCATAGTATAGATCCTTGTACCTTCTTATGCCTCCTATTTCAAAGAATTTTTCATAGATTGTGGCTTGTTCTATATGTCTTTTTGTGTACCCTACAAGCAATAGCTTGTTGAGCAGGAATGCCATGCAACTTTGTATTGAGGAACCCAACTGTCTCCATACACTGCCACAGAGGTTCTGCGTACACAACTCTAGTATGTGTATGAGCTCTCACCATGCTGTTTTACAGAGCCACTGCCAATGTCAAACTTTTACTTCTTGTTCAAGCTGTGGGTTGTTCTGTAGCAGTGAGTGGCATATCAGCCATGCGATTCCTATCTGAGCCTGCTACAGTGATGTAATTGCAGAAGGTCTGTAAACTGTAGTGTAAAAAGCTACAGAGCTCTAAAGGGTTATAGCTTGTCAATAAGTAATGTGAACAAGCTCATGTATTTCAATATAAGGAACAGTGCAGGGAGTGACGTCACCATCCCGACCACTGCTGCAGCCTGTAAGAGCAGAGAGGGGTGACCGATAACTAGGGAAGCTTCTGTGCAAAAAGAGGAGATAAGATCTGCTCTTAACTCTGAAGAGAAGCAAAATCAGAACATCAATGTATTTGGTAATTGTTTTTATTTACCTTTGCTTACATGTTTAAAGCTAATCAATGAAATAAGAATACCCCTTTAGTTTCAAGCAAGTTTACAGTACATGGTATTTTTGGCTTCTACATGACCAGAAAATGCAGAAATTGACCCAGATAGCTCCTAATATTATTTTTGGTCTGACCGATGCATATGTAAGCATAACATAAATATTAAAGATATTCAGCGTCCCATGCGATAAAAACTAAAACATGTTATGTGTAGATGTGTACTAGATGTGTACAAGTAACAGCTTACATGTTTCAGCTGCCCTTAGTCTTAAGCTGCTGAACCTGAAACCCCCTAACTATTACTAGTACATGTCTAGTATGTTTGGTCTTTAATCATTCACTTCTTATGGCATGGAACACTGGACATCATTCTTCTATCTTATCTTCTGAATACAATGACATCCACTGGTCTGTGCATCCTGCAAATACAAGGCTCCTTGGTGAGCTGGATTACGCTTCTTTTCTATTTTCCTGTATAAATAAGTATACAGCTGTGTAATCTTTATAGACATAATCATACAGTTAGAACTGGTCATACAGAAAAAGTCAGTTTGCCACGTTTCAAAAAAGCCAGGTGCCCTTGTAACCGGCAAATCATGTTCTTGTGAAGCGTAAATGTCGAAGAGCAGCAACAGCTTGGTTGTGACGTACTAACCTTTTCAAGCTCACAGAATGGGAATGCGAAACTGGGATTACATGAAATCTTTTGACCTCAGTAAGAAAACTTAGTATTAAGTTTTACAGACTCTGAAAACTTTATGGATTTGGTGGTTCCCATTTATTTTTTGATTTGTTTATCAAGTACTAACATGTTCTCCATGTCTCCTTTGGGGCACATAATTTGAATTGGGGCAAATAATTTGAATTTCAAATTAACCTATCAGTAAATTTGGTGTAGAAGAGGAAATCAGAGTGCCCAGAGGAACTCATGCAAAAATGGAGAGGAGATAAAAACTCATGCAGATATTGTCCTTAGATTCTAAACCAAGATCCCAGGGCTGCAAGGCAAGAGTAGTAACCACTAAGCCACCATGCTGCCCTATGTGTTACTTATCGTTGCTGGTTCCCAGGATCGTTGATAGTGTTTGATGTTTTGGCAGGCATCCACATTGTGTTGTTGGGCAAGCAAATGTCCTTTTATGTACGAGTGCCCCTCTGGTCTCCGTCAATCAGTGGCTTTCCGCTTTGTAGATATGACTGTCACTTTTCTACTCAATGCTGCAGAAGTGTCTCTTTGCCACAGCAGCCAGTGCTTTATTGTGACATAACTCTGTTTAAAGGGACTTGTTTCTTTTGCCTGCTGATGAAGGTCCATCTTTTGCCTAACTTCTTGTTCCTATCTTTGCTCCTTTGGGGCACATAATTTGAATTTCAAATTAACCTATCAGTAAATTTGGTGTACAAGAGGAAATCAGAGTGTCCAGAGGAACTCATGCAAAAATGGAGAGGAGATAAAAACTCAATGCAGATATTGTCCTTAGATTCTAAACCAATATCCCAGTGCTGCAAGGCAAGAGTAGTAACCACTAATCAACCATGCTGCCCTATGTGTTACTCACTTAGCGTTGGTGGTTCCCAGGATCGTTGATGGTGTTTGCAGTTTTGGAAGGCATCCATGTTGTGTTGTTGGGTAAGCAAATGTCCTGTTATGTACCAGGGTCCCTCTGGTCTCCTTCAAGCAGTGGCATTCTGCTTTGTAGATATGACTGTCACTTTCCTACTTCCTGCTGCAGAAGTGTCTCTTTGCCACAGCAGCCAGTGCTTTATTGTGACATAACTCTGGTTAGACGGACTTGTTTCCGTTGCCTGCTGATGAAGGTCCATCTTTTGACTGACTTCTTGTTCCTATCTGTTGACTGATTCCTGATATTGACCTTGAGCTTTACTTTGGCATTGATGACAGTTCTTTCTCATCCTTTGGATTCATTGTCTGGATCATCTGGTTTTACTCTTGGTATCGACTCCTGACCTGTCTGCCAACTATTTCTCTTTCTTGTTCTCCAGCCTGTTGAAACCCATTGACTTATATGTTGACAACTATTGGCTATGTTCCTGACTTCACTACAGGTTTTTTTGCAACAGGGCATCCACTGCCAAATGATGAATATTCTGAGGACCATGACCTGAGAATCTGAATAGGAAAGACCATACCTTTTTGTAGGGGTTAAAGGTAAAGTAGTGGAAGACTCCACATCTAAGTCTAGTCAATACCAAACTTATTGCAGCTTAGAGGATCCACTTCTCTTGTGAAAATGTAACAT
Organism: Phyllomedusa bahiana; assembly: GCA_025379985.1. NCBI lineage: Eukaryota > Metazoa > Chordata > Amphibia > Anura > Hylidae > Phyllomedusa > Phyllomedusa bahiana. The sequence continues at coordinate 20,867 of JAODAL010027342.1, forward strand.
CATGATTCAACACCTTTAAACATTCTTCTGCTTTACTCAAGTTGCTTCTGATCTACGACTGAATATGTTTTGTCATGACTGCAATGTCAGGAAATATTACTTTGCTGAAAAATTAGTAGATACTCTGTACTGAAAACAGGGGTGTTGCTAGAGTCCTAAAACATTCAGGGCATGGGCCCTTTGTGTAGATATAGGTAGGTGATATAGCCCCCAGTAGATATAGGCAGGTATTAGGGCCCTCAGTAGATATAGGTAGGTGATATGGCTCCCAGTAGATAAAAGCAGGCAATAGGGCCCCCAGTAGATATAGGCAGGTTATAGGAACTCCAGTAGATATAGGCAGGTAATAGGACCCCCAGTAGATATAGATAGGTAATAGGGCACCCAGTAGATATAGGCAGATGATATGTCCCCAAGTAGATATAGGCAGGTGATAGGGCCCCCAGTAGACATAGGTAGTGAATAGGCACCAAGCATAGATATAGGCAGGTAATAGGGCATATTTAAAATAAATTAAAAAAACTGTACTCACCTTTCCCTTGCTCCCTGAAGCTCCTGCTGAGCACCGTCTTCTTCCCTACACAGGCCACGTGACGTCATCATGCTACTCAGGCAGCGTGATGATATACTCACATCGCCTGTGCCTGATATTCTGAAGGGCCGCAAACCTGCACCGGCAGGCATCCGGCACAAACCCCAGATAAACTGACTATCGACGCCCCTGACTGAAAGATTGATCCTCCAAATAAATACAAAAGACACAATTTCTTGCTTGATAGTATATAGTTTACTGAGCAATCAATGCATTTAAATGATTACACAGAGGGTATACTGCAGACTGATAACACAATTGGAGTAAAACAGTATTATTATACAGGAAACTTCGGCTTTATGCCAATACGTTGGACACAATCTCATGGAAAGATGAAAATTTCTATTGATGTGTCTGTCTCACCACTGAATCTCAAAACATCCATGGGAACCTATTCTCGTTGGTCTTGAATGTTTCAAGGAAAAAATTAGCTTGGAATATAGAACTTATACAGTATGTAAATATAGATATATAAGAATATATATTTGATCACACATGCTAAGATTCTACATTGTTAGATGAGATCTTCATATTTCAGAACTCAAGAACTCAGAGCCTACACTAGGGGCTAGAAAGCCCTGACACATGTCAGTATCTGACTCCACGTTGTTTCTCTGCTCTTTAGTATAACTTCAAGCAGATGTGGCTGGAAAATTATCAATAAGTAAAAGTACCAGACACATGCCTGGGAGAAGATAAAAATACAAAGGAAATAATATAGGAGCAGCCTACATGGACCACGTGGTCTTTTTCTGAAATCTTTTATGTTTCTATGACACTTCTATACCAATATTGATAGTGACTAACATTGTCAAATGGAAGTGTAGAAAACAATTCTTTGGTACATTTTATTACATGTTCAAATGGGTTGGTTCCGCTGCGGGTTTTTATGCAGATGTATCTTATAGAGTATGAAGTTAGTTGGTGTTAATATTGAATGTGTAGTTGTATAGTTAAAAACATGGTGGATAGGTGTGTACTAGTTGTTATGTAGTCTTTCTAAATAAGCCTGATTAAATTCATTTGCAGCATGCTTGACAAAGGGGATGGACCCTGAAATGTGGCAGACTCGCTGCTGCTGGTAAACTGCTACCATGATATGCGCTCAGACATCAAGCCGGACAAATAAGGACTCTGCAAATAAAGTAAGAATGTCCTTAACTTTTGATATTGTGGAAGCCTAAATAGGGATAGGATAAAGCACATGGAAAGACTTTAAGCTATATTTTAACAGTTTGTTGAAAAATAAAGAAAAGGATTGTCTTATACGAAAGGTGAATACATGGATCCTGTGTTAAGTGAATGAAATGATCGTGCTATTATGTGTGAAGCAGTGCTATCTATGTACAAGTTTCTAAGGCTATGTCTACACTGCAGTGGACAAAAAACGACCTGAAAACGAATTACTAAAAACGTTCATGATACTGAGTTTTCTGTCCACTGCCTGTCAAAAGCAGCTGAAAAAACGTCCGTTTTTTGGAGCGTTTTTTGAAGCGTCTTTGCTCTGCTTTTTAATGTATGCAAAAATTAAGCCATTGGATGTAAACTACACCCTACAGGTGGAGTTAACATGTTAAGTAGTCACTTCCTTTAGATCACTGTAGCCATTGTGAGCACATTGTCCTTTGTGTGCTTCTGCTGCGTGCTACTGATTTATTAAATTTTGCACCAGATGCTTCCACCAAAATCCACAAAAACCCACATTATCTTTGCATACAGCAAGACAACTGTATTAGCGTCAAAATCTGTAAAGAAAAGGATTTTAGCGCCAAATTCCCAAAAAACGCATTATTGCGCCAAATTCTGTAAAAAAAAAATATTTTTAGTGTCAAAAGCGTGATCAGTTTATTAGCGCCAACAATTTTTAAAGAATATTGAACTAAGCCCCGAAATCCATAAAAAAAACGGTTTGTCTGGCGCCGAAATCCGTAAAAAATGTATTTATTTGCGTCAAAAGCTAGATCACTTTATTAGCGCCAAAATCTGTAAATATACGGATTTTAGCCCCAAAAGCCATAAAAACGGATTCTTGCGCCAAAATCCGTAAAAAACGTATTTTTGCCGTCAGAAGCGAGATAACGTTATTGGCGCCAAAATCTGTAAAAAAAATTATTTTAGTGCCAAAAAATGTAAAAAAACGGATTCTTGAGCCAAAATCCATAAAAAATTTTTATTTTTGGCGTCAGAGGCGAGATAACGTTATTAGCGGCAAAATCTGTAAAAAAAAATTATTTTAGTGCCAAAATCCGTAAAAAAATGTATTTTTGGCGTCAGAGGCGAGATAACGTTATTGGCGGCAAAATCTGTAAAAAAAATTATTTTAGTGCCAAAATCCGTAAAAAAACGTATTTTTGGCGTCAGAGGCGAGATAATTATTGGCGCAAAATCAAAAAATTAATCCAAAACACACCCCAAAATCTGTAAAAAAAATATTTTTGATCGGCACAAAAAATCGTTTAAAAAAAAAGATTTCTGCCCAAAATCCGTAAAAAAATGTATTTTTGGCGTCAGAGGCGAGATAACGTTATTGGCGGCAAAATCTGTAAAAAAAATTATTTTAGTGCCAAAAAACATAAAAAAACGATTTTTGCTACCAAAAATCACGGAAATCTTAAAAAAAATATTTTTGCCGAAAAACAAAAAAACGATTCCTAGCGCCAAAATCTGTAAAAAAAAAACAAAAACATTACAAATCTATTCTTAGTGCCAAAAAACGTAAAAAAAAAACGGATTCTTGTGCCAAAATCCGTGAAAAAAACGGATTTTTGGCGTCAGAAGCGGGATAAATTAGTAGCGGCAAAATCTGTAAAAAAAATTATTTTAGTGCCAAAAATCGTAAAAATGGATTCTGGTGCCAAAATCCGCAAAAAAACTTATTTTCAGCATCAGTAGCAAGATAACTTTATTAGCGCCAAAATATGTTTAGAAAAGGATTTTAGCATCAAAATCTGTAAAAAAAAATGGATTCTGATGCCAAAATCTGTAAAAAACGTATTTTTAGCGAAAAAAATATGAATTGCGCAAAAATCGTTAGCGACCAAAGCATGATCATTTGATTACAAAAGGTACAAAAAAGGACTCATCAGACACTTGTATGCAGATTTGATAAGATATAACCTTTGTTACACCCACTATAGGTGGGACTTGGGTCTCTGGTAGGGTTTTCCTAGAAACATCGCGGCAAAACACGCTGAGAAAATGCGCCAAAAGACGTCCGGCGCTATCCATAGACTCCTGTAGTAAATATTCTGCTCTGGCGTTTTTTAGAGCATGTTGCAAAATACGACCAGTGAAAAAACGAGCAGAAAAAAGCAGCTCAGTGTAGACAGCAGGAGGGTTTTACAATGGAAGTCTATGGGAGATGATTACAATCGTTTTTCCAGCGTTTTTAGAAAACGAAAAACGCTGAAAAAAATGACGTTTTTATGTGCAGTGTAGACAGAGCCTAAGGAGAGGGGAGCTCCGTTCCACTGCTACCATGGTGCTTTTCAAGAAATAGTGTGTGCTTGATTGTGTTTTTTGCAGAAGAGCCACAAAATAAAGTCTGTACCAATTGGTATGGATTTTGTTTCAGACTTATTGTAGATTTTATTCCAAAGACCGGTATTTGCACTGTTTGTGGCCGTGCACACAGCCGCCGGGGGACGGATTTTCTCCGTGGTTTGCCGAGAAAAACCCTCCCTCCTCGCATTGAGATGTTCATATTCCCCCTCGAAAACCGGGCCGAAGAATGATCATGATCAATGTTTTTTGGATCGCCGCCGGTCTAAAAAAACGCCCGGCGGAAAACCCATGCAGTGGGGACTGCTGCACATGTTTTCCATAGATGTCTGTTTTAATGTTTGTCAGCCGATTTACAGACGGTTTTCAAAACCGAAAACCGTCTGTAAAACCGACTGAAAACCGTGTGGACAAGTCCTTAAGGTCTTGTTTATCCTTGTTTAAACCTACATGTTAATTGAATGTTTTTTTACTAATCAACTGATACAATACCAGACATTAGTTGTGCTTAATACAGTGATCCCTCAAGTTACAGTGGCCTCAAGATACAATATTCTTACCATACAATCGTCTTTCCTGGGACATTGTATCTTATAACCACCCTCAACATACAATATCACAGACACTACTGATCTGTTGCTCATGTGATTGATGGAAGATCCAACCAATTATCAGGATCATTTTACTTGTAAAACATTTGTATTAGTGAGGTGTATGCAGTGATAGGCAGTCTGGTCCTCTCTACAGTACAGTGCGGGACTACATGTTCTGTACATGTGTCAGAATGAGCGGCACTTTTGGGAACCAGATGAGGGTTGTCCCATTTTCCTTTTTGTTAGGTAGATTTTGCATAAAATTTGTGACCAAAAGAAGGTCCTGTCCTCAAAGTAGAAAGTGATCTCCAGCTTTCAGCAGCTCTTTCTGATGTTATATGTAAGGACTTGCTTTATCTGCATAAGTTATCGGCTTCATTTTCTTTTATTTTCACTTTACATTATTTTGGGTGACATTTTAGGGGCTTTGGAACCAATAACCATTTTTTCATATAGTTATAGTTTCAACATAAAGTGGTCATCCCAGAACCAAGCTAAATTGTATGTTTAGGGACTTTGTATTGCAGCTCTGCAATGGAGTTAACTGCAATATTTAGCATCCATGTTTTTGTAATCCTTTAAGACATGCTAGCTAGGAAAATATGAGCGACATGTCAGATTGACATGTATATAGTGTGCCCAAATGTATGAACCTGTCATATGTGGGTTCATAAATCTGCCATGTGGTATGCCTTGTATAGCATGGCTGCATATCTTAGGTGCATAACTTAATCCGCATTCAAATGTGTTGTGCCTGCAATTTTGGTGTATGACTGTTCATACGCATATGCAAAATACACCAAAAAATGGCACAGTCAAAATCTGACATGTCGCCCAATGTGTCTTAGAGTTAGCAATGACTAACAGCTACAATGTAGAAATTTCTTTACACTCCACTTCTTTGGTCGACCATGGCAAGGTCTGTTCTGAGTGGAACCTGTACTGTTAGGCTATGTTCAGAAGGCTTATTCACGCTGTAATTGCGGGACGGAATTCGCCCGCCATTATGGCGTGGGGGGGGGTGGGGGGCGGGGTGTGCGTATCCCGCCGGGATAATGTGCATGTCACTTTCTCCCCGCTCGCCAGATTTCGCGAGCCGGGAGAGGAGACAGAATCCATAGTTCTCTATGAGAACTGTGGATTACTGTAATGACAGAGGTGGATTTCAGCTGTATTTGCGCGCAGTATGGCGCACAATACGGACTGAAATCCATCCTAAAATTAGTCGTTTGAACATAGCCTTAAACCACTGTACGGTCTTGTCCATCATGCTGCAGCTAAGTTTTACAGTGTTGGCAATCTTCTTATAACTTAGACCATCATTATATAGAGCAACAACTGTTTTTTTCAGATCCACAGGGAGTTCTTTGCCATGAGGTGCCATGTTGAACTTCCAGTGACCAATATGAGAGCATGTGAGAGAGATAACACAAAATTTAACACACCTGCACCCCATTCACATCTGAGACCTGGTAACACTAACAAATCACATGACAATGAGGAGGATAAAATGGCAAATTGGGAACAATTTGTTCATTTTCACTCTGGGCTGTACTCACTTTTGTTGCCAGCAGCTTAGACATTGATGGCTGTGTGATGAGTTATTTCAGGGCGCGCCAAATTTACTCTGTTGTACCAACTGTACATTGACTACTTTATATTGTATCAAAGTGTCATATCTTCAGTGTTGTCCCATGAAAAGATATAATAAAATATTTACAATTTGAGGGGTGTACTCACTTTTGTAAGTTACTATATATTAAAGTGAATGCAGCTGAGCTGCAATACCAGACACATCCTGTGATTGAGGTGGTGCTATTTTTTAAAGAAAGCAGAGATGTTTTCCTTATCCTGGACAACCCATTTTAATTTGGGTTTTGAATTACTTGCTGGAATATTTCACAGCTAAAGAATTAAAATATTCCACGTTTTCTCTCTTGAAACAACAGTTTCTAAATTTCAGTAATCAATGCTGACAAGTTAGAGAGTATGAATTTTTGGCTCATTACAAATACATGCACGTGATTAGCATTATCTGTTTAATGTCAGAATTAGAATTTGATATTAGCTGACCTTTTAACAAGCAGTGATTTAGAGTTTCACTGTTTTGTAATTTTGTTTCTTTATTTTTAAAGCAGAAGTATCTAGCATCCCGAACGGAAATCTATCACCAGTATATATTTTTACTAATTAAAAAATAGATTTTTTTTAATTTCTGGTTTCTGTATATGATTATGGGGGCAGCCATTTTGCTTGAGCTACTTTTAACAATCTTTATAGAGCAGCTACATGGACGTAGGAGCCTGGGAACAGGAGCTGACACACTGACTTCTATAGGGGAGTTTTCTAGACCCGCTCTGTGACCTGGGAAGAAATCACTGTGCAGGGAGAAGGAGAGAGTGAACTGTGACTGGTGGGTCCTATGTTATCTATACACATTGGTGTCAACTTTCAGTGTAATCCTGCTTGTACTGATAATGAGGAGAACAGGAAGTGTCAGACTATTATTAGGCCTAATGGCCTAATATCTGCAGGACTTCAGGATTTAAAAAATAAAAAAAAATACTGATTGTGATATGAAAAATTAAAAAAAAAAACAAAAATTCTTAACAATGTGTTTAACACAAAAATATGAGTTAAACAGTGGGGACACATTTCCTTTAAAGTCTCTCCATTGAGTCACTTAGAATTTTTGCTCCCAAACTGCAAATTAATTTAACCATCTCTACTTCTTGTACAATCTTAAAATTATTAATTACTTCAGTACTGTGATATCTTCTTCATTAGCAAAGTTTCTATTGATTTTTGTGTCTTCTCTTTCATGATGGAATTATTGTTAGGGTATGTTCACATAGTATCTTGCCTCTGTGTTAACATAAGCTTTTATGATGTGTCTCTGGGTCCATCAGAACGGACCCAGAGACGCATCTAAGAATTAGCAGTGATTTTATCACTGCCGGCAATGAAAAACACACAGCGGCGTTCACATGAGTGATCGCCGCTGTGTGTTTGCATTGCGCCTGTCGGGTCCATCTTACGGATGAGATTCAAGAACTGCATGTCATTTCTTGGATCGCATCCGCAAGACGGACCCGACAGGCAGGAGGGAAACACGCAGCGGCGATCTCTCGTGTGAACGCTGCTGCTGTTCCTTTTGTTCCCCGGGCATGAAAAAACTAAACTGCTAATTTTTAGTTTGGCGTCTGGGGGTCCTTTTAAAGATGGACCTAGCCCGGGGGGGCGTTGCTAGGGCCCCAAAAACCCACCCCGGGGCCCGGGGCCCCCTTTGTGTTTAAGTTTTGCTCAGTAGGGGGGGGGTTTCCCCGCGGCTTTTTTTCACCCCCCAAAGGGAAACTGGGGCCCTTCTATGGGGGGGGGGACTTTTCACTTTTCCCCCCCTCCGGGCGTAAAATCCCCATCGGACTGTACCCCCCGGAAAGACACATGGAAATTTCCCAAAAGCTCTCAATAGAGAGCGTATTAAAAGCGCAAATAAAACCCCCACCACAAAACGACCCCGGGCCAATTATGCCATGTAAAACATTCCCCTTTTGACTGGCTGCAACAGCTAAAAAACGAAATCCAACCCCTGACAAATAAAGGGGTAAAAAAAAATTTAAATATTCAGAAAAAAAATTTCATCATCGGGCTGAATTTTTAAATGTGTAAAGGACACAAACCGGGCAGGATTATTTTTTATTTGACGCAAATGGGGCAATTTTGGGGGTATGGGTTTTTTACAAAAAAAACACACATAAATTAAAAGTAAATACACAAATTTCACAGATTTTCATGCAACACATAAAAAACCATATATAACACATAAACACAAATACAAATATTTATATATACACACCCCCAAACATGGGATAAAACACCTATATAAACACCCCACCCAAACATGCATACACACCCCACATAAAAATATATATATATATATAATATAATATATGCAGACACATCCCAAAAAAACAAAAATATAAATAAAATAAAATATATAATAAAAACACACAACACAGCGCACACCACATATAATTTTAAACAAAAAACACATGCACACATATATACACATATACAAACATTATACACACACATACACAAATACACATATTACACACTTTTAAAACATACATGCATACAATACATACCCCATATATATACACAAAACATGCATACAATACATATAAAACAAAAACACACATTGTATGCACACGCATATATCATTAATTACCCTTCATATTTTAAAAAATTATGGGGGTGTTCCCCTTTTTTATACAACTACACGGTCTCTACAGTATGGGCTCTACAGCTACTCACTCACTTGAGACCTTCACTGGGGGACCTGTGGATGATGATATGCTGCTGTTTCCTTCCAAACTGTGTATTGCAGGACCCGGAAGCAGCACAGCAGGGGCGGGGCCCTCATATCTGCTGCTTCCTGGCTGCCAGGCTTTCGTGCTGAAAGTGGCTACAGCACATGAAGTCCTGACAGTCAGAGCTTCAGGGGAGTGACAGGCGTCCCCCTCCTCCCCCAATGCCGGCAAAAGGTGCATCGCCTCCTCCCCCTCCTGCAAATGAAGAAAGGCTCTGAGCGTACCTTTTTTAAGGACTCACGTACAGCTCAAAAGATCGTTTGGGGCTTCAGGCACAAGCAAACGCCACAACCGGCGGGCGGGTTCGGGCACAGGCGGATTGTTCGGGGGTTGTGCCCTGAATAAAACCACCTAGAACCCCAGCCCCTGACCTAAAAACACCACATAATAGCGAAAAATTTAAAACGAGGGAAGACCCGGGGAACATACCCATAAGGTATGTTCACATGACGTCTTGCGGCATATACCTGTGCGCACCGCAAGATGCTATGTGTTTAAAAAAAAAAACGATAATCTTCACTTTTTAAATCCCTTTCGCGTTTAACCCTTATACCCTTTTTACAGGGGTAACATGTACAAAGAACAAAATGTCAGTTTTTTCAATTAAAAAAGATGACATATAAATATAGGTTTAGTTTTGGGGGGATCATAAAGAATTACATTTTTTGGTTTGGGTTCATGTGGTGTTTTTTTTTTTTATTTTTTTTTATTTTGGAATATTTTTCCACCTTGTTTTCCAGCAATCAAAAAAATAGTTTTCTGTAAAAGCAACATAGATTTAGGTTAGCGTTGCGTTGCTATCGAGACGAGCGATAGTCGATAGCGGGGCCCCATCGATAAGTTTTCATAGTGAGCATCGATTAAGAGCGATTACCAGTAAATACTATGGGAGAGCAACAACACCTTCATTATTACACCCAAACAAGGCTGGAGAAGCTGAAATTAACATCCACAACAGTCAAATGAATACGTGCTACATCTTAGGCAACACACTTAGGTTATAAAAGTCACAGAACCTTTCAATTCACCTGTGGTGAATATAGAATTGCTGTTTTAAGATTTACGTGGATGCTGCTTCACTGAACAAAGCTGGGTGCGCAAAAGTCAAAAAACACGTATCTGTTATGTTTTCGTATAAAACACGGTATATTTTGCACCTTTCAATTCACCTGTGGTGACTATAGAATTGCTGTTTTAAGATTTACGTGGAAGCTGCGTCAATGAACAAAGCTGGGTGCGCAAAGTCAAAAAAACACGTATCTGTTATGTTTGCGTATTATACACGTATTTTTTGCACCTTTCAATACACCTGTTGTGACTATAGAATTGCTGTTTTAAGATTTACGTGGAAGCTGCGTCAATGAACAAAGCTGGGTGCGCAAAAGTCAAAAACACGTATCTGTTATATATTTTCGTATAATACACGGTATTTTTTGCACCTTTCAATTCACCTGTGGTGACTATAGAATGCTGTTTTAAGATTTACGTGTATGCTGCGTCAATGAACAAACCTGGGTGTGCAAAAGTCAAAAAACACGTAACTGTTATGTTTTGGTATAATAAATGGTATTTTTTGCACCTTTCAATTCACCTGTGTTGAATATAAGAATTGCTGTTTAAGATTTACGTAGATGCGCGTCAATGAACAATGCTGGGTGCGTAAAAGTCAAAAAACACGTAACTGTTATGTTTTGGTATAATAAACGGTATTTTTTGCACCTTTCAATTCACCTGTGGTGAATATAGAATTGCTGTTTTAAGATTTACGTGGATGCTAGCGTCAATGAAAAATGCTGGGTGCGCAAAAGTCAAAAACACGTAACTGTTATGTTTTCGTATGATACACGGTATTTTTGGCAACAAACAACCTGTGCTGACTACAAGATTGCTGGATTGTAATTTAACTGCAAGGTGGATATATCAACAGTCACAGGTGAATGGGTAAAATTAAAATGAACACATATCTGAAATGTATACTGATAATAAAAGTGGAGTTTTGCACCTAACAAAGAGACCTGCAGTTACTAGAAATGATGTGTATCCAATATAAGTTCAGGCTGCCCAATATCCAGGAAATATTTCAATAGCAAACTGTTAATAATAAAGATATTCCACTACAATGTCAACACTAAGTCTTGGTGAACTTTAATCCAGTGCTCTTTATAGATAGAGCTTGTCTGGTTTCGCCCACGGGCCCCCCCCCCCCCCTGCTCCCCCCGCCGTGAATTTAACAGTGGTAGATGCTGCTTTAAAATTCTCTAACTAACTACATAAAATCTTCAAATCTCTTATATAACTAAATTGGAAGGATCACAGCTAATAGTAGAGGTTTCTCTGTGCAGAAATAGACTAATTTCGCTGAGCTGTTTGGCCACAGGCAGAGCGCAGGTCCTATCCCTATGAGACGCGGAGAGACACTGAGGCTGAAACAGGAAACGCTGTTCTATGTAAAACGAGGTCATGTGATTTTTCCAGCCAATCGCAACCATACACATCCAAGTCATGACGTCGCCCACACATCTCACCCCCTGCTCTATTCTGTAATCTGATTTGCTGGCCGCCGCAAAAATCACAGGAAGCGCCGAAAAAGGCGCGATCTTAATAGATGATGCTCAGATTTTAACCTTAATTATCGCATGATCTGGAAATTTCGATCACCATAAAAACCTTGCCGATTTCAACTTTGTCAATAAAAATCGCTCAACACTAATAGATATGTATGATACTATAACCAGGGGCCTAACTAGAATTTGCAGGGGCCCCTAGTGAAATGAGATGGGGCCCCATCACCTAATGACAATAAGCTAATGCCATACACTAGAGAACCCATATAGCAGTGCTGGAGAGCAGAAAGCCACCAACTACTTGTTCTTGTTCCTGAGTGAGGCTCCTCAGCCTCTGGGCCCTAATGCAGTCACTGTGGCTGCTATGGCTAAAGTTACACCAAGGACTGTAACATATAGCTTTCTTCTTTAGCTAAGTGGTGAACTTTATAATCAGTCTATACCAAAAGTGAATTCTCTGTGAATTCCTGAGAATTTGTGATGGGCTTAAGTGTCAGGAATCTCCTGCTACCTTCCACCTTGGAACTTGCTAACTGTGTTTGCTCTTAAGTTTGCCCTCAGTCAAGATGGTGGATCGTGTCTCAGCTGGTTGCCATCTTGTTTCCTGTTTCCTGTTCCTGGTTCCTATATAAACTCCTCAAGCCTCTTGCTCACTGCTTGAGTATTGTGCTTAGCTCCTGCTTCACATTCCTTTCACCTTGGAACTTGCCGTCCAGCCTCGTTCCTCCTTCTAGCAGTTTATCCTGCGCTATCCTATTTGCCTGTATTGCTCCACTGTCATCCCTCTGCTCTTCTGACCAAGCAGCAGCCCATTACCTACCTGGGACCTCGCTATCCACCTGCCTCCCTGTGTTTATACCTTGCCCCGCCATTGGATTCTAGCAGTATACACCAGTATAGCTCACATCAAGCAACTGCAAACTACGGTGGCTAATATGTGCACTGAGATGAAGGCGTTGAAGATCAAGTGCGATGCTTATGAAGGTCAGAATACCAACAATGTCCAAGTTTATGTACAAGCCATTCAAGAGCTATGTGGGACAGTGCAGATATTATCTGACCAGATACTCCACTTGGAGAACCAAGCCTCTGGACCACCCGCTTCGGTGCCTGTAGTGAGTCCTAAGTTGCAACCTTTCGGAGACCGCAACAAATTTCGGGGATTCCTTAGCCAGTGTAGACCATACTTTGATGCAAATCCAATGCAGTTCCCTATGGACAAGTCTAAGATCCTATGCATTATTATGCTGTTGACAAATAAAGCCATTGCCTGGGCCAGCCCCTTGATTGTAACCCAAGACGCCCGGCTGAATCACCTGGAAGACTTCATCAATGCCATGAGTCTAATATTTGACAATCCTTATCATGGTTCTACAGCTGAAGCGGCTATACTAGCATTGCTCCAGGGCCCTGTTGCCGAGTATGCATTGGAATTCAATAGGTGGGCAGTCGACACCAACTGGAAAGATGCAGCGAAAATGTCTTTTTTTTAAGAAAGGACTATGCAGTGCATTAAAAGAAGAACTTGCCCATGTAGAGACTTCTTTAGGTTTGGATGCTTTTATTAACCATTGCATTCGAATTGATACCTGACTATCAGAACGACAACAAGAGAAATGGGCTTCTTTGAATTTTAAAAGCTTAAGGCAGGCCCCATCTGTTCCTTTCTCCTTTCCCAGGGAACCCCAGGCAAAAATTTGCAGAGAATCGGGAAGTGAACCTATGCAAGTAGATTCAATTAGGAAACATGAGAGCCTAGACAGAAGAGAGCAGCGGCTCTCGGAAATTGGAAAGTCTGACCACTTTCTCATCAACTTCCCTAGCCCTCCATGGAGATTGATGGCAGCCATCATGAATCCTGACTGCTCAGATGGAGAATCAATTGCTTCATAGACTGAGTTATCTGAGAGAGCAGTTGTCCATTCGATTTCATCAGTGATGCCTCATATTAAAAAAGAGAATAAAGACTCTCATTGCTTTCTCCCCATTAAGTTCCTGGTGAACTTTCAGTGGGTATCCACCTCAGCTATGGTGGACTCTGGGGCAAGTGGCAATTCCATGGACCTATCCTTTGCTCAAAAGCATGGGGTTAAATTCCAGAAAAAACTCTCACCCGTGGTAATGGAGACCATAATGGTTCTCCACTGAGCTCAGGGCCCATGGATCAAAGACAGAACCACTTGAAAAAATGATGAAAAACCAGCACCATGAAGCCGTTATTCCTATTGATCCTTCTCCACACTTTCCCGTTATCCTAGGCCTACCCTGGTTGCAGGCACAAACCCTTATCAACTGGGAAACCAAAAGAAAACTTCCCAGCGGGGAAAGTTTTTCCCAAGATGGGGACCCATAAGCACACGTTATATACCTGAAACAGAAACTGAAGATTCGAGCGGGCCCCAAAATTTCCAAGATTGCCGATCACAAAGGATTTAGAAGACGCAATAATTTTTTATCCCAATTCTTTTGGTCCCCCCAAATTTTCTAAGGATGTGAAGAAGTATGTAACATCTGTGCATCTGTGCAGATGCAAGACTCCACGTTCTTCACCCTTTGGTCTATTATAGCCTTTGCCGGTCTCCTCTCGCCCCTGGGGATCTATTTCCATGTACTTCATCGTAGATCTACCTACCTCTAAGGAGAAAAATACAATTCTCGTGGTAGTTGACCGACTCTCCAAGACTGCACATTTCATTCCATGTACTGGTCTACCCCTCCCAAAAGACATGGGGACTCATATTCGAATGTTTTTCGTTCTTAAGCCCTGATGAATTTATCTCAGATCGGGGGGTGCAGTTTACATCAAAAATTTGGCTGAGTTTTTGCTCACCCCCTTGATATTATATTTATTCTAACAACCCCGCCTTTTCCACAATCTAAGGACAGACTGAACCACAAATAACCCTGGAACAGTATTTTCGATGCTATATTTCTCATTTACAAGGTTTTGGGTTGACTGCTTTCTATTGTAAATTTTCGTACGAAAAAATTTCCCAAAAATCCCTCTACCAAACAATCCTTTTTTTTAAAAAATTTGGGGTACCATCCAAATATTCTTCTAAAATTTCCTGTTTTTTTCCACAACCCCCAGTGCCACGAAAGGATCCTGCACGCCAAAAAATTTACAACTACTAAAGGAAACACTAGCGGGGGTAAAGAAAATTACAAAAGGCAGAAAAAAGTCGTAAAGCCGCCCCCAACTTTTAAAGGGGGGGGAAAGGGTATTGCTTTCCACGGGAAATTTTTGAAACCGGTTTCTTCCCCCAAAACTGGGACAGAAGTTTGTGGGGGCCGTTTTTGGGTCATCAAAATAATCAGTCCAGTAGCGTTCGGCTCAAACCCCCACCCTCTAGAAAACCTCCTGTGTTTCATGTTTCTCACAAAAGCCTGCCGTATCCCCCAAACTTTCCAGGACGTGTTCCTCCTCCTCCTGATTGGAATTGATGGCAAGAACAGTTTTTTGTGGAAAAACCCTGGACTCGAGAATTTTCAGGAAAGCGGGGTCCCCTATTAAGGGAAAGGTTATGGTTGGGAAAGAAAATTCGTGGGGAACCTGTAAGTAACATCAAGCTCCTTGACTGATCAAACAATTTCAAAAAGACATCCGGAGGACGGGTCAGGTTTTGTCCAAGGCCGCTGTTGGGTGGATAATGTCGGAATCTCCGCAAAACCCTTTGGGAACTTGCTAATTGTGTTTGCCCTCATAAAGAGGTGGATCGTGTCTAGCTGGTTCCATCTTCTTTCCTGTTTCCCCTGTTCCGGGTTCCTAAAAAAACCCCCAACCCTGTTGCTCACTGCTTGTGCTTATCTCCTGCTTTACAGTCCCTCGCCGGGGACTTGCCGTCCAGCCTTGTTCCCCCCTTCAGCAGTTTACCCGCATTATTTCCACGTCACCCCTTTGCCTTCTGACCAAGCAGCGGGCCCTTTAAACCTACCGGGGACCTCGCCCCCACCTCCCTCCCTGTTTTTTATACCTTGCCCCGTCATTGGTTTCCCCAGCGTATACACCAAAATTGTGACTTTAGTTTACATTTAGCACCATAAAAGGCAAACATAGTAAAAGAAAGAGTGAACAGTAGTCTGGACGAACACTGACTCAGGAGCCAGTGTCGGATTGGGATGCCTAGGGCCCACCAGAGGAATTGATCTTAGGGGCCCACTTTGCTTCGCTGTCTCTGCCATCTGTACGGTGCCCCACACATTCTTGCTTCAATATATGCAGATCGATTTGAAAATATATAATTTTAAAAATGTTCCCCAAAAAAACTTCCAAAACCAAAACCCCAAACCTATTTTCCCAATAATTTAGTAAGCCCAAATCCACACATGACCACGTAGTGACGAAAATACCCCCACCCTGACCACATATCATTACCACATAGGATGAATATCCCCCCACCATGACCACATACACCCCACATAGTGACTGAATAAATCTGCCCTTTTAGTACTAATTTAAAAACCCATTCACTTTGCACACATATAAGTGTTTAAAGTTCATTACATTTATGACTCACGGTGACGTTTCTTTTGAGTGATCCGTTCCCTTTTCCCCTTCTCCATTCGGTCCACACCGCCACCTGATTGTCAGGCCCAAACACTCGTCCCTGCAGTTTTGGATACAAATATCTTAAATCTTACTTTTTTATCAACTTTATTTTTCTAACTTTTGACAAACTTCCAGGGGTGGGAGAGCAGGTATAGGCCATAACTTAGGGGCCCAGCTCCCGAAGGAACAGAGGACAACCCCCGGAATTGTGCTACATCTCTGGCCTGACCCCTCAAATCAATTGTGTGGTTCGAACGCCTTCCCTGCACCCAAAATCACCAAAAGGGCATGGCAGGTTCTAGGTGGTGCGGGGAGGATTTCAGACTGTCATCTTTTTGTAGTTTTCTCTTTTCCTAAGTTTCCCAGTTGGACTTTGATGGTTTTACTGAACCGGGTTTTGATCCTTTTTTTGATACAAGGTGTGGAAGTCGGGGAGAATTTAAATAAATGTTTTGTTTGCGTTTCAGTTTGTTTTTTTACCATTTTTTTCCCAGTGTTGTAAAAAAGGTGTTTGACAGATGTCTCTCTATTACTCACGGGGGCCGATGTCACCTTGGGGTGACAAAAAAACACAGCTGGCGACCCCCAACCCCCCAGCAATAGAATGAGACGTTGTAGACACCTTTTTATTACCAACCGGAAAAATAGGGGGTAAAAAATTCCCTGAACACAAAAATATTTATTTAAATAAACATCCGACAAAAACCATTGGTGCCCAATTTTTTAAAAAAAAATTTGGTTACAACACTCGTCCGACACAGTCCAGGGGGAAACCTATAAGAACAGAAACACAGCTGTGGCTGATGGCTATTTTACTGAGAGGCAGCAAGGTAATTGCCCCCAGGGCTAGGTATTTTCCCCCCCCCCCATGTAGCGCACCCATTTTAGCAAGTAGCTTGCCCCCGGAGTTTGCCCCCATTGACAGGTAGTTTGCCCCCATTACCGGGAGTTTGCCACATGTAGCCGGGGTAGCTTCCCCATGTAGCCAGCTCCCCCCCATGTAGCCAGGGGAGCTTGCCCCCATGTACCAGGAACAAAAAAAAAACAATGACAAAAAAATCATAGGGGAAAATATATATTGACAATCTTTTTTAAATTTAAAAATAAAATAAAAAAAACTAAAGTCCCAAATAGTACAAATTAAGGCAAAAACAATTAAAAATAAAGCCCATATCAAACAAGGGCATACAAATAAAACCATACCTGAAATAAAAGTCAACTAAGGTGTATAACCAAAAAATATTTAAAATTAGTTTAAAGTGTCTTATATTAGAATCAAGTGTTAAATATATGGGGGGTTATGGGGGGTTTATTATTTTTTTTTTCCAGTTTTTTTAAAATGGTGCTTTCTAATTAGAATTTTTTTTTAACTGCGCCTGCGCACCTTTGGCGCGATATGTTTTGATCTTTATTTCGCCCTTTTAAATTTTTTTGCGGGCGGGGGCGGAAGTAAGCGATGTATTTTTTGCATTTGCTACATTTTCTTCCGGGGGGGGCCGGGTTTTTGCTAAAATAGTGTTGAGCTTTAGGTAGGGAAATGTCTGCTATGCCCCTAATTACACCTTCTAAGGCCAATAGAAGAATTGGGGGTGGTTTTTCAAATTAGATATTATGTAAAATATGGCCTCCTGTGTTGTAAACAGAAACCCCTGAAAGCTTGGGGAAACACGGTCAAAACACCCATTTCCTTGGCAGGATCTCCTCTATTCCTGATACACTTGGGGAATTATTGTGTGTGAGAGGGGTTGTTATTTTATGCCCCTCTTGATGTGTCTATAACTATTTTAATCACTTTATCTCAATATAAGACACTTTTTAAACAAATTTAAATATTATAGGTTTATACACCTTAGATGATTTCTAAATTTAGGAATGGTGTGATTTGTATGCCTTTTTTGAAGGGCATTATTTTTAATTGTTTTTTTTTGCCTTAAATTTTTACTATTTGTGACTTTAGTTTTTAAATATTTATTATTGAATTAATAAAGATTTTCAAAATATATTTTCCCAGACTTTTTTGTATTGTATTCTTTTTTTGGGTTACAGTTTTGTGATTAATGACTGTTAACGAGCATTGGGGCCTTATTGAATTGGGATTCCCGTGCCAGGTAGTTTGCCCCCCTATTGAAGCCAGGGAGTTTTCCCCCCCCGGGGAAACCAGGGAGCTGCCCCCCCTTTGATGAAAAATAAATCCACTCACCTTGTCCCCCTTCCCGGGCGAATGCTCAGAGGGCCGGGTTCACTGCCAGGCTTTTCCGAGTGAAGCCCCCGGCACAGGCGGTGGCTATGATGTCATAGCGCCCGCCCGGATGACGCGGACCCGACTGCAAGTAGTTATGGGCCTATGGCCTTATACCTACCACGCGAATAGCGGAGCAATGCGCCCGGGGGCCTGCTCCGTAAGCCCCGCCACACACATCTGCGACGCCGGGAAAGGCCCGAGCGTTCCCAGCATGATGTGCGGGCCGGGCCCGGCCTGTTCCATGGACCCCCTGATCGGACCAGTGTCTTCCCCGGGGGATCCACCCACGCCCTGGGCCAGACCGGCTACAGGACTGAATATCAGGCTATCTCAGACTACCAGTGAGCGCTGTGGGGTAGTTCAGTCACGGTCACGCCTAGCTAAAAATAAGCAAACAGGAACCAGCAGGAAAATAAAAAGAACAGTACACATCCAATAGAGGTTCTGACTTTCACATTTTTTCATTCGCCCCAGGGCATCCCAAAGCCCTTTTTGGATTTTTACAGTTTTTATGGCCACTTTTTTATACAATTTTTTTATGTGCATAGCTTTGTTTTCAATGGTACCTTTTGTATGCATAGAAATCATGGGGTTGAATTTAAAAACACTTTCTGCTTTTGTGTATTTGGATTTTCCATTTTTTATTTTTTTTAATTTTTTTTTTTTACATCCAAATTTCAACAAACAGCAAAAAAATTGTTAATTGTTATACAAAAAAACACCCAACATGGATAAAGAAACGGACAAAAAGAGATACAGAACAAACTTGATCAAAAAATTATCCACATTGCACATCCCTATTTGAGCCACATTTTCTTATTGATGTGTAAATGAAGTCTTAGGGAATTACAATGGGCTCACAGATCCACAAGTTCTAACTAATCAGACCCGTTTTACAGATAATCAACTATTCTATTGAATTGGTCTTTTACACCCACATATACTTATTTGGCAAAGACGCAAATCGCGCCTTCCTTATCTGTTATGACCATCATGAAGCAAAGCTTTCTATTCTCTATGATGGAGTTGTCTTTTAAATGTTGTTAACATGCCACAAGCATTGTGATAGGTAAGCCAATTTTTAGGTTGGGTCCACATAATCAGGCATCCAAATCCTGACAAAACCTAACCACATGCAGTCACCAATGGCCACATGAGTCTGCTGTTGATATCACTGTTTTAAAAGAAACTTGTGTGGCTATTGGTGGCTTCATGCAAGAGTAGTTTTGTCTACATCTGAATTCAGCTGTAAGCACCCAAAAAAATTCTTTTAAAGGGAATAGATTTTAAAATTTGGTTAATTGTCCAAACACAGGTGGGGGAAAATATTTTATTTAAGTAAAGACACTCTCAGGTTGGAGTCCCATGTTTGTGGACAAACCATGGCCACCAGCAAACGTACACGTTTACTGAAGAAACAGTAATGTCTCTGGTAAACTTGTGCAGGCATTGGCGACTGTGGTTTCATCTGCATATGGTTGCCACACTATGAGACTCTGGCCATATTATTATTATTTATTTTAGAGCACCATTAATTCCACCGCGCTGTACATTTGCGGAGGGTTACATACATAACATACACCCCAAAAAAAAACAATGGGAGAAAAATGACAAAAGAGGGGGGGAGGGACCCGCCCTTGAAAGCTTACACTCTACAAGTCCTACTGCCCGCCTTTCTTATCTCAACCAATTAACATCTCAGGATGCCACCAGCTAACTAGTTAAAGAATGGCTAAAAGGTAGAGTTGTTTAAAAGCAGAAAAAAGGAGCACTCCTAAAGACCCAAAAAGGCGAGCAGTGATAGGGTACTAAAAATCAGCATATTCTGGCAAAAGGTCTGAAATACTTACAGAGGTAGCAAAGATTAACTTAACCGATAATGCACCATGATATCAGGGCACATAATATTGTCTAATTTTTTCAATGCTTTTCAATGGCAGTTGTTTAGACATTAGAGCTGATAACACAAAGAGCCGGGATACCATGATCAAGCTAAACTCTGCTACATCCATACTGCAGATACTTTACTTGCTGTTTCTCAGTTCACATAAAACCCTTTTTTCCTAAACTTACTTTTAAATTTTTCAACAAAATGCTTACTGATTAACATGGTAAAGTTATTGACAATTTTGTCATTTATCCACCTCTCGCATTTGGGACTCTTTCCTGTCACAGTATAAAAAGCTAAATTCAGAGAAGCAAAGAGATCCAAGAGAAAGAGCAAATGATTTTTTCCGATGAAGCCTTGTTATGAACATTACATTCAGCAGAGAGTCCCTTTCATTATCTGCCGGCTACACACCCAGAGTCATCTGTCTCTGATTGATTTACACTTGCAGAGCTGAATGTAATCGCTGTCTCTTTTGTTCTCCACCAAATAGGTTTTTCTCACTTCCAGCAATTTTCAGTTTGATAAAAAAAATGTTTATAGTGTTATCCCTCCAATCAGATAAGGAAATGCAGCTCTCGCTGTTTTTGACTGTGAAAAAAATGGGAGGTTTTCTCTCAAACAGATGTAAGAATATTCTTAACATTTATAGACAGGATAAAGAAAGTCCAGAATTAAACTTATTGATGAAGAAATTGTTTGGGAATTCAGATCGCACTGGTTTTGGGTCATTGTTTTTTCCCAGAACCATGCCCTTATATAAAAAACCCATTAGTTTTCATATATTTCAGCTAACTACATATGAAAAAAAGAACTTGTTTTTACACTTTTTTTCAAAACGATTGAAATAGAAAACAAAACTATCTATTGTAACTCGGCTCTCCCCATCCACAAAGATCCAACGGAGGCTGATAAAAATTTAAAGGGGGGGAATCTGGCCTGACACCATTGGTGTAGGATTAAGGTACTTCTAGTTGTGCTACAGAGACATTTTCCCTTGAAAGGGGGGCCCTAACTATTTGAATAACTCCCCCAAGACAAAGCAGCCCTGAATGAAAAACTGCTTTGTGCTCCGCAATATATGGAGCTTCCAACAAGCCATGATGCCCCCCCTCCCTCATAACGATGAAGTACCCCCGGGAAACGGCCCAAGTTGCTGTTATTCCTTAATTTTTGGCAAAAACGGGAACCCCTAAGCGCCCGTGGAAAGGTCGGCAGAAAATAGTAATTGATTATACATGGGTCAAACTTTGTAGCTTATCATTGGGTTCAGATTGCTTCATCCTAACAGGAATTACAACAGAATACTCAGACCTTTTTCGAGGGAATCACATTGTAGTTTACTTGTTGGACCGTTGACACAAACCCTTATCTTGCCTTTGAATTCTGTGTTTATCTTGGTCTTTGCATATGTAGCCTAGTGCTTGTAGTGTAACCTCCAGTCCATGTTCTGAGTCTATGTTCATCTCATCTTCAGGCTTGATGCATTCTGACTCCTATGGGATGGTGGGGAACTGCGTGCCTTTCACACATTTGATTAATCAGTTCAGGATGTATTTTGTGCCTTTACAGCATCAGGTGTTCTTTTTTACAAGGGGGTTTGGGGACCGGGAGATGACATTCGAGTTCTTTAGGGGGCTGCAACAAACACCCACTTCCTTTCCAGCACACGACAAAAAAAATGATGTCACCACTCTTCATGAGGGGAACCCTCCTGGCAGAGGGGGACAAGCCTACGAGAAAGAGACTCGCCCCGGATTTAAAGGTAACAGAGTCAACGTTAAGTCTGCAAAAGGTGAAAGATAAAAAACGGTTTTAACCTTTAAAACACCAAAACAAAAATTGCTATGTTAACAGCTGAATAAAATTATACAATAATTAAAAGGGAATGGGGGGAATGCCTTGGTTTTAAAAGAATGGGACCCCCCCTGAACGACAATTAGGAAATGACACCCCCCCCCCCCAAAAAAAAATACAAAAGTTTTTTTTCCTTTTTTAAAACCCCCCCGGTCCCCAAAGTTTTTAAGGGTATTTCCCCTTTATTTTGGGCATTTCCCCTATTGAGAGCGTCTGCCCAAATATGCCCCAAAGGCCCCAACCTTAGGGAATTCCCTTTTCCCAGAGAACAAAGAAAAGCCTCCCCCCTGCTCGTCATAATGGATTGTAAGCGGGGAGATAATTGGAATGTCATTTATTCACAGCGTTTACGAGCCGCTTTAATGACATCTTTTGGGCCAGCGGGCTGCATCCCCCCCCCCCGTCCCGGGGTACCCGTTTCGTGCGACTTCCAAACACCCCCGGCGAATTGTAGGGTATACGGTAGCCCCGCAGTTAACCGTGGAACTTTCCCCTAAAAAAAAACAACACTTACTCAATAATTCCAGTAAGCTGCAGCTACCAGGTGATAAGGGGAATCTGTAATGAGTATTGACATATGAATAAGGAACTGGCAGACACATATACATGGTTATAGATGACCTTATGTTTAAAGAAACAAACACTAAAGATTAACAGAAGCAGTTAGCTGTGAATAAATTAAAGGGTTGCACAAATTTCTTGATTGTAAGTTACTGTCAGCAATACATAAATATCTGAAGAACATAACTTTTCTTAAATTTTTTTTTAAATGAACTAAATGAGATATCTCTTAACTTTTGAATGAAAATGTGCAACTGTTCAGTGTTTCAATACTTTTAGCACAACTTGCTGATCTGTAACTAGGAGTTCAAAGGCAAAATTCCCAACAGGTGTTTGCCCTGAAGGGCCCCAAAAAATTTTTGGCGATCAATTTGAATTTGGGTTTAAACAGTTCCTTTATTTTGTTCACATTTTGACATCATGAGACCAATACAACACCTTACAACTGAGAAACAGTACCTTGCCATTGAAAACAAAAGAATGCCGGCATCATCGTCTTGAATAAAACATATACTCCACTTTTATTCCAAACGAAAATAAAATACAAAAACAAAAAAATATATATATAACAAAAAATACCGGTAAAGGCTGAAGAAGGAGAAACAAAAAGCCTATGTTTTTGCAGAATTTTTACCAAAGGCTTTTCCATTGCGGGCTTTAAAGCAGATCTTTTTGGTGGAGTGGCACTGAGAGTGTCTCACAGTTTCAAAAAGAGACTGGAAAGTCACAAAAAGGCAAAGAAGTGGGCTCCTTTGGCTCCCTACACATGATACCACTTTTATTGAAAACAATGCCCTGCAGAACCAAATAGTGAATGCACTGTTTAAGAGAGGTGAACGGGATTCAAGTGTCACCTCAAACCATTCATAGCCATTTACACAAGTGATGTCTGCATGCAAAAGTATTAATTTAATACCCCTTAAACTGTTCCTCATTTATAAGCATTACAGCAACCAATTAAAGTATTTTAAAATGATATTTTGTGACAAGTAACCAAAAAAAGCAAATATTTGAAAGGTAAAGCCCCTTTTTTTGGTTTTTTTTTAAAAATTAAAGAAAAATTTAAAAGGGCATTCATTGTTTTCAGATCCTTTGAGTCAATACTGTATGTTTAGGGTATGTTCACACGGCGTATTTGGGCAAGTATGGTATAAAGCGAAATACGCGGCGAAATATGTTCACAATTACGCTTATAAATAAGCCATGTGAACATACCCTTAGGATCAAAATTTCTGAACCTATGCCCCAGTCTCAAGTCTTTTGCATCCTCTAACAGATTCTCCTCCAGGTTTGCCCTGTATTTAGCTCCATTCATCTTCCCATCAACTCTGAACAGCTTCACATTTAGGTCTCTCTGTTATGCTATATATTTATAATTAACTGTGTGACGTGCTTTTCAGCCATGATTAAGACCAGTCGACGAGTTTGAAACACTTAAGTTGTTTGTTGCCTTCTGTCCTGTTCCTCCGTTTTGTTTTTATGTGCTGAGTATGTACAGAATATATATACTCACTTTCACATTTACTATGGTTCTAGCTCTGATGCTCCTGGTGGTGTACCTCCCAGTCTCTCTTACCTACTTTCAGCACATAAAAATAAGCTTTATGCGCTGATTTTGGTGGGTGTCATTTCGCATTTTGCAAAGCCCCCAAAGTCCAAGGGAAAAAGGGGAAACCTTTCCAGAAAGTCCCCCATTTTGGATTCAACACCCCTCAGGGAGCTCATCCAGGGGTGTATTGTGCAATTTGGGCGCACAGGTGTTCCACAGTTTGTCTTAGCTTAGAGCCATGAAAATGTAAAAAAAATCTACAGTTTCACCAATGATTTTTGGGTTTCATTTTTACAAAGTTCGCTCGCATATAAATACATTCACTTTCTATGGGGGTGGGGACAATTGGGAATTATTTAAAAATTTTTTAACTTTTTATGTTTTTTTACTTTTAGACAATAGATAGAAAAAAAAAAAAATTTTATTTTTTTTGTTTCATAGTCTGTCAAAACCCTAAAATTTTTGATTTTTCTGTATACAGAGCTGATTATGGGCTTGTTTTTTGTGGAATTAGTTGAAATTTTCATTGGCACCATTACAGGGTGCATATGACGCCTTGATTTCTTTTTATCAAGGTTTTTTTTTAGGTAGAATGAGGTAGTATTTTTTATTTTTTACAGCGGTCACTGTGTGGTATAAATGACATGATAGCTTTACTCAACATGACGATATGATTACATTATATATTTTTAATGTTTTACTGCTTTTACACAATAAAAACACTTTTTTTTTAGAAAAGAAAACATGTTTTTGCATTGCCTAAGTCTGAGAGCCATAATTTTTTTATTTTTCTGTGTACAGAACTTTGCATGGGCTTGTTTTTCCTGGCTTGAGTCGACATTTTTATCGGTATCTTTATTGGGGGACACATGACTGTTTGATCGCCTTTGAATTTGTTTTTGGAAGGTAGGGTTAAAAAAATACAGCAATCCTGATAGTGTTTTTATTTTTTACAGAACTCACCATGCAGTACACATGACGTGTTAGTTTTACTCTTCTGGATGATACAATTGTGGTGATTCTCAATTTATATTGTTTTTTGATGTTGTAGCAGTTTGAAAAAAACAAAACAAACGTTTTTATTGTGTAAAACATAATTTACAGTATATATCACTATCTTCAATCTTTTTTATTTTTTCATATACAGAGTTGTGTAAGGTCTTTGCGGGACAAAGTAAAGTTTTCTTTTGTACCACTTTGGCATTTATATGACTTTTTGATCTCTCTTTATTCCATTTTATGTGCAGCAGGATAAGCAAAAATTACAATTCTGCCTTTTTTTATTATTTTTTTATGGCGTAAAGTAACATGACAGATTTATAGAATAGGTTGTCACGCACGCGGTGACACCAAATATATGCAGTTTTTTATTTGGGATAGTTTTTGGTGCGATTGGTATTTGTGATGGGTAAAGGGTGGTGTGCGTGTTTTACTGTATTTTTTTATTTTTATAATTTTACTTTTTATTTATGTATTTTTTTTTTCACTTGTTACGCTATAGCCAGGGCCATTACTAAGTGCGGGCGAGGCGGGAAATCGCCCAGGGCGCCACTCACCAGAGGGGGCACCGCAGCCGCACCTGCCCGATTTCTTACTCTCTGACTCTGCACGGCTGTTTTACAACGGCTGTGCAGAGTCAGAGTCAGCAGCTGCACACTAGCATTGCAGCTGCTCCTAGAGGGAGGAGGCAGGACGATTCATTACCTTCCTGCCTTCTCCCTTGTATGTATAGCACTCAGTGAGTGCTGTACATACACATCTGCGTCGCAGGTGGCGTGACGCCTGGCTTTCCTCACACCCTCCCATGACGCTGGATCTTCTAGGTCAGAAGCCTCTCTGGCCCAGGAGATCCCAGGAGCTGTGTGGCGTTGTGAGCGTCGTGATGTCATTACACTGTTCACCAGCTCCCGGACCTGCCGCAGGAGCCATGGAGAGGTGAGAAGCTTTTTTTTTTCATTCACTACAGGGGGAAATAACTACCTGGCTGCAGGGGGCAACTATCTGGCTACAAAGTGGAGACCACCTGTCCAAGGGGGCAACTATCTGGCTACAAAGGGGAAACCACCTGTCAAAGTGGGCAACTATCTGGCTACAAAGGGGAAACCACCTGTCCAAGTGGGCAACTATCTGGCTACAAAGGGGAAATCACCTGTCCAAGGGGCAACTATCTGGCTACAAGGGGGAAACCACCTAAGGGGGCAACTATCTGATTACAAGGAGAACATCTGTCCAAGGGGGGGCTATCTGGCTACAAGGGAGAAACTACCTGTCCAAGGGGGCAACTATCTGTCTACAAAGAGGAAACTATCTGGCTACAAGGGGGAAACTATCTGTATACAAGGGGGAAACTCTCTGGCTACAGGGGGCAACAATCTGGCTACAGCAGGTATATTATCTGGCTACAGGGGGCAACTACCTGGCTACAGAGGGATAATCACTACCCGGCTACATGGGGCAGCTATCTGGCTACAGCGGGCATATTACCTGGCTACAAGGGGCAACTACCTGGCTACAGGGGACAGCTATCAGGTTACAGGGGACTACTACCTGGCTACAACGGGCTACTACCTGTCTATGGGGGTCAGCTACCTGTCTACAGTGGGCATACTACTTGGCATTAGGGGGCTACTACTTTGCTACTGGGTGCATTTAAAAACCTGGCTACCGGCGATAGCTACCTGGCTACCAGGGGGCAACTACCAGGGGACATATAACTACCTGGCTACAGGGAGCATATAACTACTTGGCTACAGGGGGCAGCTTCCTGGCTACAGGGGGCAAATAACTACATACAGGAGCCTATATAACTACATAATCGGGATCTATATTTTTACTTATTGGGAGGCCTATATAACTACCTATCTACTTAATTGGAGACCAAGATACGTAATTATTGGGAGACCTATAAGTCTTCCTTCCTAATGGGCGCTATACACCTACCTAATTGAGGACTACCTACCTAGTTTGGGGGTGTACCTACATACTGTCCTAGGGAATTTAACTACTTCCTATATTGGTATACAAAACAAGACTAAAACTTGATGAACAAATGGGAGCCCCACAGCCATTTGGGGGCACTTTTACTGACAAAGTAGCTCGCACTCTGATTGGCTGGATCCCCCAAGCCCCCACAAGCCAACCAATAAGCTATTTTCTTCATTTTTTCTGTTTTTGAACGGGCCCCGCCTTTTCATTTAAATTTGTCAAATACCCCCTAGGTTAAATGGGTCACATCGCTCCTTTCTGATTGCGGGTTTCCCCAAACCAATGAAAGCGCTTACGAATTTGAATTACTGTTTTCCCGGCAATTTTCAATATCCCAAATTCCTGAGTTGAGCCGGCCCGGGCGAAAAACCGTTGTTAGTGATTTGATTGATGTATGTTTTAGAAGTTTTTTAGCTTTTTTTACAGAGAAGGGTTTTCCCTTAATAAAAACTATTTTTTTTTTTCATACTCCATGCCCAGGAGCTGAGAGTGAGATTTATTTCTTTTCGATTTTATATTTTTTCCTTTAATTTAAAATATCAACTTTTTTAATATTTTAATCTTTTTAGACAATTTCGAATTTGTCTTCTTTCATTCATTTGAAAGACAACTTTTTTTTGCTTTTCCAAACATGTTTAATGATTTTTAGCTGTTTTTCCCACCCTAATCAAAATCTAATACATGTTGGGCGCTCCTTCTGCGCCAAAAGTTCCTAAATTGGCCTCACAACTGGCGAGGCGCGGGGAATTTTCCCCCGCAGTATGAGCCCCACCTCCCGGGCGGTGATTTACGTCCTTTTAGAAAAGGGTGAGGCGCACCCCTTCTGCCCCAAGTTCCTCAATGCCCTCACACCGGCAGGCGCGGGGGAACTTTACACCCATGTATGAGCCACCTCGGGCGCCGACATAAATGACCACTTCACTAAAAATACGTGAAAACGGGCGCCCCACGGCCCCATCTTCAACATTGCCCTTAGTTTCCCCGGAGTGATGTTCTAAAACGTGCCGTGAAGCCATGAAAATGCCGACTGCATCAGTTCTACTGAACATTCAGTACAAGTGATCAAATAAATTACTGAATGAGTATTGCAATTAAAATACAAGTGAATTCCCAAAAAATTTTACCGTAGACATGGATTAAAAAATTTTGATATTTTTATGTTTGCGGATTTACATCTAAAAATGGCCCAAAAAATTTAAGCCAGTTGTATGTAACCAACTGCCCGAAGATTTTTTCTCTGAATAGAACAAACTAGGTGAAAGTATGGAACCCAGGGATGGAGCTTTTCCCCTTAACAGTATTATGCATATTCACCTGTGTAAATAATAGTGGTAGATTATTTTTAACAATGCTCTGTATTTTCTCAAATTGTGGACTAAAGGTGAAATAAAATGACACTATTAGTCTTTGATGGAAGATTTTTCAAATTTTCCCCACCCAGAAGTTTTATTTGGGGAAAGGAGCCACCATAGATCACGTTTTATCTAACACTTTTTTTTAAATAGTGTCTCCGTTTAAGTCTTGAAACTTTCTCTCCCTGATTTTTGTCAAAAATCACATTTGTAAAAGAATTCCGTTTGATGTGTATAAGTTCACCCGCAGGTATATTATCTACCACATGACGAGGGTGAGATGATAAAAAAATAATATAATCTTTATTTATAAGCGCCCAAAATATTTCGCAGCACTTTACAATTAGGGGTATAAATTTCGACAAAAAACAGACATTACACAGGAAAGCACTAACAGGTAGACACAAGGTTGAGGGCCCCGCTCCAAGAGCTAAAACAAGAGGGGGGCTGGGGGAAACAAAGGGGGGAAGTGTAAAAATTTTCAATGGCCCAGCCTGCTTTATAAAATGGGGAGGTTTTCATAAAATTTGGTGAACCTGCCACCATTCTGTACATCTATATACAGATAAGTACCCCGTGAGTGCCCAGTGTAGGGAGTGACAAAAGTGTGTGTAGAAGGTGGGGGGTTAACAAAGGGTTTTGGTAGGCCTGCCTGAGAGATGTGTTTTTTGGACACTCTTAAAAACTGCGAAGGCTGGATTGTGCCTGATGGTAAGTGGAGGGTTCCAAAAATGGGTGCAGCACAGAAAAAACTTGAAGAGGGGATGGAGGGTTTGGGGAAAAAAGAGTCTGTAGTTTGTGTCCTAGCGAGGGAGAGGGGGGGCAGGGTGGTAGACAGAGATGAGGGAGGAGATGTTTGGGGGTGCACACTGTGGAAACTTTTTAGTTAGAGTGATTTTGTTTTTTTGTATTCTGTATGAGGGGAACCAAATGCAGGACTGACACGGGGAGAGGCATCAGTAAGCGGCTGGGGAGAAAGACAAGCCTGGCGCTGCATTAGGGTAGATTGGGAGGGGAGAGTTTTACAGAGAGGGAAACCGATAAGCAAGGATTTTTCGTAGTCAAGACGAAATGAATAAGACAACAATGAGAGTTTGAGTTTTTCCACAGGAGAAAAGGCGGATTTGGAATGTTCTTGAGGGCAAAAGGGCAGGAGCGGGGAAGGGATTGGATAATGGGGTGAAGGTCAATCAGGCTAGAATAACCCCAAGAATCGGGCCTGCTGCCTAGGTTTATGGTGATGCACACACTGAGAGAGAAATACAGTTGGGGGGTTTGGGTTTCAGATGGGGGAAAAAAAAAGAAGTTTTGGTTTTTGGGAGGGTTTTGTTGGGGTGAGAGAGGACTGATGTCGAGCAGCACAGACGTCACTGGGGGTTTTGTGGGAGGGCAGGGGTGATCTCGGGAAAAGGGTATAATTTTAGTGCATCAGCGTAGAGGGTACTGGAAAAACCAAAAAAAAGATGGTTTGGCCAAAGGGGGCTGTATAGTTGAGAAGAGGTGGGACCCAAAAACGACCCGAGGGACCCCCGGCAAGAGGGGAGGAAGGGAAGTAGAACCGCAAATGAGACACTGAAGAACGGTCAGAGAGGAGGAAGAAACCAAACGAGGCATGTCCGGAGGCCAATGGTCTGGCAGCTGAGGAGAAGAGGTTTATCAACATGTCAAATGCTGAGAAGATCCAGAAAAACCCAACAACGAGTATTTGCCCTTGAATTTTGCAGTTGGAATCGTTAGAGACTTTTTAAATAGAGCAGTTTTCTGTGGAGTTAAAGAAAGCGGAAAAAATTGTAGAGGATCCAGAAAGAATTAGCAAGAGATAGCGGATTAGGCGAGAGTAACCCCGGCTTCCAGGGGCTTAGAATAAAAGGGGAAGGGAAAAGACTGGTCGGTAGTTGGGGAGCACAGGGTGGGTCCAGGAGGGGTTTTTTTTTGTAGGGGGGGGTTTAGTAGCCTGTTTAAAGGAGGATGGAGATCCCAGGGGAAGAGAGAGGTTACAGATTGCAGTAAGGTGAAGGGGGAACTGGGAAAAAAGGGTGGAAAGGTGGGGAATGGGCCGCTAGAGCAGTGGTGGGGCGCGCAGACAGGAGAAGCCGGAACTTCTTTTTTCTGTCGTTGGGGCAAAAGCTGAGAAAACCCCCTAAGGATGGGGGGAGGGGAAGATGGGGTTTCGTTTTTTTGTGATGAGTGTTATGCCGGATACTGTCAATTTTTTTCTTTGAAATGAGTGGCCAGGTCCTCAGCACAGAGGTCAAAAACTGGGGCCGATTTAGGCCCGGAAAAAGGGGGTGGATTGGGGTCAAACAGGCGTTTTGGGGTTTTTTTAAAGGGTTTAATGAGGGGGGTGAAATATTTTTGTTTGGGGCTGGAAGGGCATGTGAAAGTCCGACAGAATTTTAGGGGAAAATCTCAGGGAGCTTCGACTTTCTCCCCAAAACCTCGCCACCAGCCTCGTTCGGGAAACCCATTCGGGGGTGTGGCCAATGCCCGGGGCGACCTGGGTACGGTGGTGAGATGATAAGCCCCTCCCCTTGTTTTGTATAAAAGAGGTGTTTAATTTTATGTTTCACTATGATTTGGGTGTTAGGGTTACAATAAGCTACAAGTATTTTTTCATTTTTAAATACAAATTTTGCTGTAGAATTTTTTTTGCTTTACAAACATAGTGGTCCCCAAAAACAAAAAAACATTAGTATCGGAAAATATTTTGGGGCCCTGATTTCTCCTTTTTGAAATCACCAGGGTTTCAGAATCTGTACTGTAACCAAAATAGTGGGGTTTTAATAGCATCTGCTATAGCCCCCCCCCCCCCAAAAAACCCATAAGAAACACGTTTTTAAAAAACAAGCATTTCTAAGAAGATTGACCCATGGTAAAAAATGTTTGCTTAAAACAGTGAAAGTGATGTATAAAAGTGAAAATCTCAGTGTATCAGTTTTACTCAGTTTTTTTGGAGGCACTAAAAACAGGTAGGGGCTCCACTGATTGGCCATTAATGGCATATCTTTAACAATATGCAATCAGTGTATTTAAAAACCGTGAAATTCAAAAATATTTTTTAAAAAAAAAATGCCCTTTAAAGTTTCTTGACATTGTCTTGCCCCCTAATCACATTTTTAATTATATTCGTTTAGTTTATGATAGATTTTGTTCATGTTAGTATGTTGCATTATTATGCTGGGGATTATTTCAAAAAAGACTATACTATTGGGGTATTTAAATCACATTGATTAGCAAATACCATTTCACGTTTTAAAACCCGCCCAATTTTTAAATACCTATCTATTATACAAAAACATAAAACCATGTCAATCTTAGTAAAAGACTCCCCTCTGGTGAAAAGTCACTTTAAAACTTCAGTGGCATGGATGCCCACTTAGAAGTTTATCTTCAAAGCTTACCCTTTGCTGAATTTAGTATAAAGGCATGCAGTTATTTCGGGGCCCCCGCAAAACTTTCTGATCGCTCTGTTTTATGATACCCCAATTAGTGATCTTTTGTAGTTGGAAAAAAGGGGGGAATTATAATAATATATATATAATATTATATATTACACTCACCCGCCACTTTATTGGTACACCAGCTAGTTTAAAGGGTTGGACCCCCTTTTGCCTTCAGAACTGCCTAATTCTTCGTGGGGAGAACCCAAAATGTTGCAAAAAGATGCTCAATTGGGACCCAAGGGGGCCCAAAGAGCCAAAAAATATTCCCCCACCAGACCCACCACCCCGCCGAACCGTTGATACAAGGGAGGATGGATCCAGCTTTCATTTGTTGACCCCAAATTCTGCCCTACCATCCGAATGTCGCACAAAAAATCGGACTCATCGACCAGGGAACGTTTTTCCAATCTTCTACTGTCCAATTTCCGAAGATTGGGCAAATTGGGAGCCTATTTTTCTGTCTTGCTAAAAGGGAGGGGCCCCCCCGGTTTGGTCTTCTGTGCTGTAGGCCCTCTGCCTCAAAGTTCCCGAAACTGTGGTTTCAGAGTGCTTTCTGCCTCCCTTGGTTGTAACGGGGGGGGCTTTTTGAGTCACTGTTGCCTTTCTTCAGCCCAACCAGTCTCCCCATTCCCTTTGACTCGGGCATCAACAAGGCATTTCCGCCCACAGACTGCCGCCCCTGGATGTTTTTTTTTTTTCGGCCCATCTCAAAACCCTAGAGAGGGGTTGTGCGTGAAAATCCCAGGAATCAGCATTTTGAAATCTCGACCAGCCCTTCTGGCACCAAAAAACCAAGCCAGTTCAAAGGCACTCAAATCACCTTTTTTCCCCCATCTGATCCCGGGTTTGAACTGCAGGGATTGTCTTGACCAGTTTAAATGCCTAAATGCACGATTGCCGCAGTGTTTGGGGATTAAAAATTAATGTTAACGAGCATTGGGACAGGTGACCTAAAAAAGTGGCCGTGATTTATAAATTTAATATTATAATATATATATTATAAAATAATATAATATATATAATATTATAATCATTCAATGTTTTTTGCTTTTTCAGACTCTGGAGTGCTGCTGTGATATTGTCATTGTATTTGCATGGTTTATGGTGAGGACTGGTCCTAACCATCAACCACACAAATAACAATGGAAAAATAACAGCACTTCACAGTTTGAAAAAGTAAAAAATGTGGAAACTTTATTCACCCACACTGCAACGTTTCATCCTTGCCCTTGTAATAAGCCCTGAAAAGTTGGGGTATGGGTGAATAAAGTTTCCACATCTTCTACCTTTTCAAACTCTGGGGTGTTGCATACACTACACTATATAAAAAGACACATCTTCTAGTTTTTCTTATTATCTGACAAAATCAAATAAACCTTACCTTTTAGGTCAATTGGGAACCCAAAATTTATCTATATTTGCCAAAATGCCAGAATAATGAGATAGAGATTTTTTTTTAAAAACATTTTTTTTACTTTCACAAAGTCAAAAGTTTAATACATATTATTTAAAATTTGGGACTTTCCCCAAGCTTTAATTTGGGTCAAACTTTTGGGTTCCCTTTCCCCAACTTTTTAAAAATTTGGTAGGAATTTGTGGGCCCCTTTCCCCCTGACAGAACGGTTAACGAGCCATGTTTTAGGTCGCCTTCTCACACCCCCTTTTTTAGCTTTTCCTATAAATTTTTAAAGGATTGAGATCAGGGTTTTTGATGGACACTCCAAAAAAATACTTTGTTACCTTAAAGCATTTTTAAGCTTTGGCGTTGCTTCGGTCATTGTCCATTTGGAACACCCATTTCCAAATATTGTGGGATATTCACTGTTTAATTGTCTCTTGGCATCTGCAGAGTGCTGCTGACCCGTTTCTCTGTGTTTACTCTTTGTTGTAGCCACGTAAGCTTGCACCTGTGGCATTTATTTTGAAGTGCTGAAGATTTTTGTTGTTTTGTGGTATGTATGATTGTATATATTTGCTCATAATTGTGCCACTTGCACTTTAAGAATCTATGCATTGACCTTACTGCTCACTGGCGGTCATCAGCCCTTTAAGGGAATACCAGGAAATTAGAAATGAAAAAAGATATATGCTTAAAAACATCCCTGGTAAAGAGGAAGTTCACTTCTCGGGAATTCTAATTTGATTTCAATTGGAGTTCCAGTTTGTCAGTAATAGAGATTCCGGGCCCAAGGGACTGTGGTCCAGGAGCACGCCCTTTTA
>JAODAL010027343.1:0-55134 GCA_025379985.1 Phyllomedusa bahiana
GCGAAACCCACTGTGTCCACCGGA
The DNA here is from genome assembly GCA_025379985.1 of Phyllomedusa bahiana. Classification (NCBI taxonomy): domain Eukaryota; kingdom Metazoa; phylum Chordata; class Amphibia; order Anura; family Hylidae; genus Phyllomedusa; species Phyllomedusa bahiana. Next base: position 25 of record JAODAL010027343.1, read on the forward strand.
AGGAAAACTTTTTCCAAGGCCCAAAACCCGGGCAATCCCGACATTCAGGCTTTTGGGCTTTGGGATGGTTGGGGTTAAAGCGTTTTTCTGCTCCCACACTGGTTCACGGAGGCTGGCTGCTAAACTAGCCGCTGTAGGTGAAACTGGTGGAAGGAGAAGGGGTAGGATGGGTCTCTGGTGGTGCTGGTGGTATTCGGGATATGGGCAGCAGAGGAATGCTTGGTCTTGGAAGTGGCAGAGGAGGAGGAGGAGACAGAGGGTATGACAGTGGTTGGAAGCCCAGGACCTGTGATTCCTCCATGTCAATTCATGCTTTCGCTGCATGTGACTATTCATGTTCATGGTGGTTAACCACTTTAGATTCTTCCCTCTACTGATGCGTTGACAGCAAATCCGGCATATGATGTCGCTGGGCGAATCTGAGGCTTGATCAAAAAAAGGCCCAGGCTCCACAGGTCCTGGACCTTTTCGACGGAGATAAGCAAGGAGCGGTGTTTCCGTTGCCACCACTGACCATCGCCGGTGGATTAATGTCGGTGGACTTGTGCGACCGCCCTCTCCCTTTCTGAGGCGGGACCCGTACTGACACTACTCCATCGTCTTCCTCCTCATCCAGTGATGAGGCGCTCACAAGCAAATGCTGCGGAAAAGACCACGTTGGATCCGTAATGTCATTATCAACATCATCATCATCATCACAGGTGACTTCCTCGTCCTGACATTCTGCATCCTGGAGCTGCAGGCTACAAGCAACAGGCACTGCAAGGTGTTGCCGACCGCGCGGGATTTGTGGCGACTGACCGGCTTCCTTCTCCTCTTCTGATGGCATCAGCGATTGGGAATCAGAGCAGACAAAATCATCCTCTTTGGCCTCTTGATCTTTTGAAATGCCTTCTGACCCCAACCGCATTGTGTCATCAAAGAGGATTTCAGAACATGGATTATCCACAGCGGTCTGTACATGGGTGGTTGACATTTGGGATTCCTTTGCTTCAGGTTGGACGGTGGCCGACAATGATGATGATGACATTCGTGGCCGTGACTGGGAGGACGAGGAGGTAAAAACGCTGGATGCAGGTTGCGTTAACCACTGAAGAACCGATTGGCGACACTCTTCATTACTGAGATTTAGAGGTAACCGACCCAGCGATGACAGGCCTTGACGGTCCTGCAACTGACGATGTGCTCGCTTGCGTGTTGACCGAAGCACTGGAAGGAGAGCCTTCTCTCGTACCTCTAGCTCCACGTCCTACCCCCCTCTTTCCTCGCTTACCACCTGTAGTTCGCTCCATGTTCAGAAAGATAAATATTACAAAGGTCTAGAAGTTTTATTTACAGTCTCTTATTGAGAAACTGTACTGCAAAGATAGCAAATCATAGGTGTTCTGAAATCCCTCTAATTTCCAACTGCCAACTAGGATTAGAAACAGAATTGTTTCTATCGAATATCTGTGAAATGCGGTCTGGTGGAAGAACCGTAACACAAAATCAACAGTGTTCTTCCTTCAATCCCTGAGATTTACAACCGCATAGTAGGACTAGCAATTGACTATTTCCTACAGATTTGCTAAGAACTGCGGTCTTTTTGACAACTGACAACCAGTAGTAGAAATAGAAATTGTTTCTATGTAATATGGAATAAATGTGGTCTTTTCCACCAACTGACAACCAGGAGTAAAAAAATCTAATTGTTGTACAAATTATCTAAGAACTGCAGTCTTTTCGGATAACTGACAATCACGGATAGAAATAGAAACTTTTTGCTACAGAATATGGAATAAATGTGGTCTTCTCAAAAAACTGACAACCAGGAGTACAAATAGATTAAACTCTATAGAACAGTGATTTCTTATAAGAGATGAACGTAGCTGTGTATGATACAGAAGTTCACCCCACAACACTGGGCCCCACCCCTGCCTATGACACTGGTGGTAGGAAACACATTAAAAAAAGGGTGCTATTTCACCATGGTTTAAGATGAGAAATATGAGTAATATAAATGCTGACATGCACCCCACAACAAAGGGACACCCTGAACTCAGACTGTGGTGGCTGCTAGCAACACAGAAATAAAATTGGGTGCTATTTCACAGTGGCTTGAGAGGACAAATATATCTGATGCAGGATCTGCCCCCACGAACCAGGCACCCCCTCACCCCCCGCAGTTATGCTGTTCAGAAAACTGGAGCTGTTTCCAAATCGCTAACTAATACTAACTAGAATTCTGTAATCTTGCTGTACCCTAAGCTAACTAATCTATCAAGGATCCTTTTCAGTTGTAAAAACGCTGGCAAAAAGTCTCTACTAGCTTTTAAAAAAGCTGAGCAGAGAGACAGCTATCCGTTCTGTTGGCTGTATAGAAGCTAATTTCTGCTGGGGCAGGAGTGCAGTGGGCATCGATTTAAAAAGAGTCATGTGATTTCAGCAGCCAATGAGATCCCTAACCAGCCCACTGGTGACGTTCTTCACCCCCAGTGCTCTGCGCTGATTGGCTGGCGCCAAAATGACAGGAAGCGCCGAAGATGGAGCGATTGGAATCTGCGATGTCGATTTTTTTTTTAGATTTAATCGTTCAACACTAGTTATGATAGTTGGAAGAAAGCTTATTATTATATTTATACAATATTCTCTGGGAGCAATGTTATAGTAGTTATATTCTTGTACATAGAGGACAGTATTATAGCAGTTATATTTTCCCCACATGGGGGCCCATTTAAAATTTTTTTTTTAAAATTAATTCTTGTACATGGGGCAGTATTATAGTAGTTATATTTTTTTGTAAATGGGGGGAAGTTTTATAGCACTATATTCTTTTCCCATAGGGGGCCCAGTATTATATAGTTTTTAATTCTTATCCCATATAAAGACAGTATTTTTGGTTTTTAAAATTTTTGGGTCATAGGGCAGTTTTTTATAGTAGCTAAATTTTTGGGAAAATTTAAGTGGCAGTATTTTGTAGTTAAAATTTCTTGGGGGCCATCCCCTTTGGGTCATCCCCCGCCTAGCACTGAAAATCCTTCTCTGTGGCCTCCCATCTAGCACTTTCCCCCCCTTAAAAAAAATTCTAAATTTGCCTCCCCCTTCTTTTTCCAAACCTCTCCCCCTCGCTACTCCCCCTGCCTCTCCCCTCTGTCAATCTCTTCACGGCCCCCTTTCCCCCGGGGAATTAATTTAAAGGGTTCCAAACTAGCCCCTACAAGGCTCTCCAAAACCCTCTTCCCTCCAACATCTCTGCCCAATTTTCCCCAAATATCCCCCCTCACGCAATCTCCGCTCCCACAGGACCTTTTCTCTGCTCCCCCCTTACAGCTCCCCCACAAAAACCGTCTCCAAACTTCCCCCGGTGCTTCCCCCACCCCGGGGAAAAACTCACTGCCCCAACCCAACATCAAAATTTCCCTCCATTTTTACACCACTTAAAAAAGAAATTTCGGGAAAAACCCATTTTTTCCCAGGTTTCCCTGAAAACCTACAAAAACCCCTTTGTTTGTCACAACACCCTCCCCAAACCCATGTTCCCCCTCCCTCCTGTTCTTTCCCCCCCCTTTTGGAGATTGTAAACCCCCTCGGGCCGGGGGTCCTCTCCCCCCTCTTCCCCCGGTCCCAATTGTCATTTTTTTTTATCATTGAAATCGTTTATTTATGTTATTTTTGAAACCCCCTTCAAAATGTACAGCGCCCGGGAAACCCCAATGGCGTTTTAAAAAATTAAAAAATTTTTTCTTGTAAATAGAGGCAGAAACAAACCCAAATTATATTTTTTGTACATTGGGAAAGGCAAATTATAGTAGTTATATTCTTGTACATAGGGGAAATATTTTTATTTAATTTTATTCCTTGTACATGGGGGCAGTATTATAGAATTTTAATCTTGTACATAGGGGGCAGTTTTATATGTTAAAAATTCTTGTCCCGGGGGACAGTATTATAGTAAAAAATATTCTTGTACTTTACCCACCCAGTTTTTATAGTAGTTATATTCTTGTAATAGTAACATTTTAAGTATTTAAATTTTTCTTTACATAGAGGGCCCAAGATTTAATAGTTATTTTCCCTTTTTCCTTAGAAGTGCGTGAAATTTTAGCTGATTTAAAGCGCCCTATACATGGTCCCCCCCTGTTTAGCGGGGAAAAACCAAAATTTTACAACTATTCTTAACATAGGGACAGTATTAAGCAGTTTTAATTTTGTACATAGGGGGCAGTTTATAGTGTTAAAATTCCCTTGTACATGGGGGCAGTATTATGTAGTTATATTCTTGAAAAGGGGGGAAAAGTTTTTTAGTGGGTTTTAATTCTTGTACTTGGGGAACATATTATAGTAGTTATTTTCTTTAAATAGAGGCAGTCTATGGGTAGTTATTTTCTTATACTTGGGGGGGAAGAATTATAGCATTTAAATTATTTTTGCACATGGGGGCGTATTATAGTAGCTAAATTTTGTACATGGGGGGCGGTATTATGTAGTTAAAATTCTTTTTTACATAGGGGGCAATTATAGTAGTTATATTCTTGACATAGGAGCAGTATTATAGTATTTATATTCTTTTTCATTTGAGGTAGAATTATATTATTATATTTTTGTACATAGGGGGCAGTATTAAGTAGTTATATTCTTGTATAAAAGGAGCAGTATTATAGTAGTTTTTATTTTGTACTTTAGGGCATATTTTTGTAGTTTATATTCTTTAAAAAGGGAGGACGTATTAAAAGTAGTTATTTCTTGTACAGGGGGAAACAGTATTTATAAAAATTTTATTTTTTTTTTAATAGGGGGCATTTATTATAGTAGATATATTCTTTGTAAAAGGGGGCTTTAATTATAGTATTTATATTTTTGTAAAATAGGGGCAGTATTATAGTAGTTATATTTTGTACATGGGGGGCGTATTACTGTGGGTTTTTGCACAAAAAGGCGGGTAAAGGAAGGTATTTTTTCTGTTTTTTTTTTGGGGCACCAAAGAAAGGGTACAATATGTTTGGAAGGGAACAGACCCAAAAAAAGTTATATCAGGGGCTCTTTGGGCCCTTGGGGTTTGATTTCCGCTTTGGGTGCGAGGGGCCCCCGGGTCAAACCCCGGGGACGAGCCTTTATTTTTTTTTTGAAATTTGGGAAAGATTAAAAAAATTTCTCAAAATTAAAGTTTTTTTGGGTTGGGATCCCCCAGAAAACGAGATCACGGAGTCCTGGGGAGGGGGTGGGGGGGGCTTCATGATTCAGCTTTAAAATTCCTAGGGCCTTTTTTTGGGAAACTGTTTAGGTCAAAAAATTTACTTTTTTGGGCCCATAGTAACCTAGGGGAAAAAAAAAGTGGGGTTTTAAAACCTAAAAAGTTCATCATTTTGGCCCCCTTTAAGCGGGAAAGGAAGGAAAAAAGGCATACGGGGTTCCATTTTTCCCTCTTCACATCGGCGTCACATGTTCTGAATTTACTTTGTAAAGATCCCATCAAAAGTAAAAGGGAAAAAAAACACAGCTGCAAGAAAATTTTTTTTTTTTATTTAAAATGAGGGAAAACCGATGGCCCCATCATCCCCCAAAGGGCCCTTCAAGGGGTTTTCCGTTATTTGTCCAAAGGGGATCCCAAAATTTTAAATTTTTTTTTGGTTTTCCTAAAGGGAAATTGGTTTCTCATTAAACCTAAAAACCCAAAATACGGGGGGGACCTCACTTTTTTCACAGACTTTATAGATTTTTTTAATACCCCCTTTAAAACCCCAAAATTTTTTTAAAATTTTTAACTTTTTTTAAAGCCTTTGCTAATTAACTAGTCCCCTATCGCTTCCCAAAATGGCTATTTTCCCAAACGGCTTAAAAAGGGCCATTTTCTTCCGTAATTCCCGGCCGAAGTGAAAAAATTTTAGGGCTGAAAAGGGCCCTTTGGGTTATGGAAATTAACAGTTCTCAAAAGAAACTATGGATTAGGGTTCCTTTTCCCTGCCGGGGGAATACCCCGAGGGGGGAAAAATTTGAATGTAAATTTCTAGGGGCGTAAAACCGCCGTAGAAATAAATTTTTTTAATGGGGCCGGGCCCCGGAATCCCCTTTTTTTTCCCCCCCCCCCCTTTTTTTTCCCGGGGCCCCCGGGGTTCCCGGGGCCCCCGGGCCACCGTACGGGGCGGTAAATTTTTTTTTTTTTCGGGGGGCGGTAAATTAAAACAAAAAAACCCCCCGCATTTTTAAAGCCGTTTGAACCCCAAATTTGGCCAATCCCCAGCGAGGGTTCTAATTTTTTTTCATCACCCGTCCCTTAAAAATTGTCCTGAGTTTGGTTTTCCTCCAAGACCAGTCTAGAAAAGGCCTCAAGCCTTTTTTCCCCTGAAGGTTAAACTCCAGTTTAACAAAGGCTTGTCGGGAAAGGGGGACTTTCTTTTAAAATCCTGTTTTTCAGGTCCGTCAGGCGAATAAAAAAAAGAAGATCTTTCTTATTTTAAATTTTCCCTTAGGGGAGCAGTGTGGGGTGGGGTGGAGGGGGGGGACTTATCCCTAGTTTTTTTTTAAGTGGGGGCAGTGGGGTATTTTGGGGTCATAAGGTGTTGGGGTTTATTTTTGCTCAGTTTTTCAAAAATTGGGGTGAATGGGGAGGGCATTTCTTCTCTCCTGTTTTTTTTAGGTCAGCAGAGGTTCTGTGTTTGGGGTTTTTCTTCCCGTTGTCTGTTTTTGGGTTTGGGGGGAAATTTCTGGCAAATGCTCCCGGGTTCCCTGCTTGTCAGTGAAATTGGGTTGGGGTTTGTACTTCCCAGTCCTAAAATTTAGGTTTAAACCTGATGGGCTGAAATTTCAGATAAAAAGTAAGGTCCCCGCCTTGGGGGTGAAGTGTTAAATAGGGCTTGGGGCTGGGCCCCAGGGGAGCATTTAAAAAACCCTGGGTGGGCCTTTGGGCCCCTTTGGGAAGCCTGGACTGCTTGGGAAAAAAGGCAAAAAGCAAAGGGGGGAGAAATTTCAAGCGCATTAAAAGGTTTGCCGTAGAAAGGGCCCCAAAAAATCAACTCCCCCCCCGGGGGGCCCATGTCACGGGGGAGAAAGGGGGGTTCTCAGGCCATCACAACGGTGGGGATCAGCCCCTCAGGGAGAGGGGTCCCAAGTAGGGTCCTGGTTTTACCAGGGTTTTCGTGGGGGGGAAAAATTTCCAGGGCCCCCCACCCCGATTTTACTTTCTTGCAAAGGGGAAACCAGGGTGAGGGGTTTATTTCCGAATCAGAAGGCTGAGGCGGTAGGTCGGGGGGAAAAGGCCCCCCAAAAAGGTCAAGGGGAGGCGGCAAGGGGGCCCAAAGTGGGGGGCTATAAACAATTTGCAGGAAGGTCCGGTTAACCCCAAAATAAAAAGGGAAAAAAAATCTCCCCTCTAGGACAAAAAAAAATGGGCACAATACTCTGGCAAAGAGTGAAAAAGGAGGGCGGGCAAGAAATAGGGGCTATTAGACAATTACCCGGGGTGCTGGCCCTTTTTTAAAACTTACTGAGATGACGTTAAAAAGATGTAACATGCACCGGCACTTGGAAGGAAAGAACCCAAAAAGCAGGGAAGGGCAGGTGATACTGAGCTGCAAAGGGAAAGAGGGAGAGTGAAACCCCACTTCGGGAAGCCCCCCAAAAAATCAAAAAACTACTTCTTTGGCCCCCAAAACCAACTCCACGGGGGGGGGAAACCCAAAAAATAATCCCCTGCTGGGCCCCCCCAGGGATCAACTCCACTGGGTCCTTTTAAGAATCAACTCCACTTTGGGGGGAATCCAAGAATTTAACTCCACTTTGGGGGGAATCCCCAAAAATCAACTCCCCTGGTTTGGGCCCCAAAATTTAAATCCCCTGGTGGGCCCCAAAGAACCAACTCCACGGGGGGCCCAAAAGCAACTCCACTGTTTGGGGGGGTCCAAGGAATCTCCACTGGGGGTCCCCAAAAAAACAACTCCACTGGGGGCCCCAGAATCCCAAATTCCCCTGGTTTAAACCCCAGAATCAAATCCACTTGTGGGTCCAAGTATCAACCCCCATTGGGGGACCCCAAGAATCAATCCAATGGGGGGACCCCCAAGAACCCCACCCGGGGGGGGGAAACCCCAAAGAATCAACTCCACTGGGGGGGGCCCCCGGGACCCCCGGGATTCTGGGCAAATTTTAATTAAATTAATTAAATTTTTTTGTGAAATCTGTGGCTTGTTTAAGGTGTGTAAGGTTCTAGTAAAAATTTGTTGTTTCCCCTCTAAAATGGGCCCAAATTTTTTTTTTGGGTTTTAAACCTTGAGGGAAAATCAGTTTGGTATTTGCCCAGGTTTTATGCTTTTACCCCGCCCGCGAGGCCCTTGGGGGACTTGGCTTCTTTTCCCGTTTTAAGGGGCAGTTTAGCCCAAGGGGCAATTTTTTAAGTGAAAACTTCAGGATCAGTTTTAGGGATAGGGGATCTGGTCTTGGGGACAGTTGTAGGATGAGGTTTAGGGTAAGATTTAGGAACAGTTAGTTAAGGTCAGTTTTAAATTTTACTCTCTCGTTTCTGGAGTGAACCAGTATGTGAATCTCTACACCTGCTGTCTATCTGTTGAATCTTCTGGCAATGGGTCTTTCTTTCTACATGCTTCGTATTGTCGTTTCTTGTGACTGGCTGGCGTACTTGTTTAGCTTGTACTTCGCAATCACACCAACCTCACTTACTGTTGTGAACATGACGGATGTATCATATATATGTTGCTGTAAGTCTTTGACAGCCGGCATTGTAAAGAATGTCCAGAGAATCTATAGAACACCCAAAATAGGACATCAGAGTATGAAATTCTTAATATTTTGCACAGCTCCCAGGCATTCTATGCAAAGGCAAATCGCCAAAGTATAAATTATTCCTGTTGAACACATTTTTATCTTCTTATGAGTTTCAGTTTGTGAAGTTTGTACTGTGCTGGAGCCAAAATGTAGCGTCCAACCCAGAACCTCGGCATGCTGACCCACAATGACAACTCTACAAAGAACTATCTGAAGTGCAAACCAAAAACCAAAACCACTTACTAAAAGTTATTCGGCAATGTGAAAAATTCCAAGACGACTGCTAAGAAGGAACCACTGGGCTTTTGAATAATCATTATTATTATTTTTTTTTATTTACAAAAATGCCCCAAAACATAAACCAAACAGGTACCACGTGGAATACTCTAAAATTACATATTAAACAAAAGAAACAAAAAAGAGCCTAATCCACTAAACATTAAGGGCCACATGTATGAACCTGTTTTGGTCTAAAACTCACTAAAAACTCAGTGAGTGGACACAGATGCAGCCAATGCGCTGGAGATTTTAGCTGACATGTGGCTGGCCAGGGCAAAGAAATGCCTGTTCGGCATCTGGTATTGGGGGCAGGCAAGGGCCATGACGTAGCGGAACCTATCTGTGTCCACCAGACGGAAAGGCAACATTTCCAAGGCCAAAAGCCTTGCAATGCCGACATTCAGGCGTTTGGCTTTGGGGTGGTTTGGGTTAAAGCGTTTCTTCTGCTCCCAAACCTGGAAGACAGAAGGCTGGCTGCCAGACTGGCCGCTGTACGGCGTGCAGGTGAAACTGGTGGAAGGAGAAGGGGTAGGATGGGTCTCTGGTGGTGCTGGTGATACACGGATATGGGCAGCAGAGGAATTGCTTAGTCTTGGAAGTGGCGGAGGAGGAGGAGACAGAGGGTAGGGACAGTGGTTGGAAGCCCAAGACCTGTGTGGCGACCTTTTTTCGCAATAGTGATTCGTCCTTGTCAATTTATGCTTTCGCTGCATGTGACTAGCCCATGTTGGTGGTGGTTAACCACTTTAGATTCTTCCCTCTACTGATGCGTTGACGGCAAATCCGGTATGTGACATCACTGGGCGAATCTGAGGCTTGATCAAAAAAGGCCCAGGCTTGAGAGGTCCTGCACCTTTTCAACAGAGATAAGTGAGGAGCGGTGTTTCCATTGCCACCATTGACCATGGCTGGCGGATTAATGTCAGCGGACTTGTGCGACCGCCCTTCTCCTTTCTGAGGCTACACTCATCCCGACACTACCCCATCATCCTCCTTTTCGCCCAGTGATGTGGCGTTTCGCAAGCAAATGCTGCTGAAAAACCCACGTTTGGATCTTCAATTCGTCATCGTCATCAACATCACAGGTGACTTCGTCGTCCTGACAGTCTACATCCTGAAGCTGAGGGCTACAAGCCACAGGCACTGCAAGGTGTTGCCGACCATTCGGGATTTGTGCCAACTGACCAGCTTCCTTAAGCTCTGAGGACATCAGCGATTGGGCATCAGGGCAGACTAAATCATCCTCTTTGGCCTCTTGATCTTTTTGAAATGCCTTCTGACCCCAACCGCATTGTGTCATCAAAGAGCTCTTCAGAACATGGATTATCCACAGCGGTCTGTACATGGGGTTGACATTTGGATTTCCTTTGCTTTAGGTTGGGCGGATGCTGACGATGATGACGACATTTTGGGGCCGTGACTGGGAGGAGGAGGTAAAACCGCTGGATGCAGGTTGTGTTAACCACTGAAGAACAGATTGGCGACGCTCTTCATTACTGAGATTCACAGGGCACCGACCGAGTGATGACAGGCATAACAGTCCTGCAACTAATGATGTGCTCGCTTGCGTGTTGTCTGGAGCACTGGGAGGATCGCCTTCTCTCGTACCCCTAGCTCCATGTCCTACACCCCTCTTTGCAACCTGTAGTTCGCTCCATGTTCATAAAGATAAATATTAAAAAGGTCTAGATTTTTTCACAGTCTTTTATTGAGAAACTGTACTGCAAAGACGGCAAATCACAGGTGTTATTATATCCCCTAATTTCCAAACTGAAACTAGGATTAGAAAACAGAATTGTTTTCTATCGAATATCTTTTAAATGCGTTCTGGTGGCCAGAAATTTGCAAATTGACTGACTTTAAGAGATGGAATGCAGTTGGTATTGTCTTATTACCCCAAAAATTTTAGATGGTTCAGAAATGTTGAGTTTTACTCAGCTGCGGGGAAAAGTTTGCCCCTCCCGCGCCAAGTCTTTTACAATATTTGCAGATGGGGGCCACGCGGTTCAGAGTCAAGTTCACAAGTCGATCTGTCCATTAAATCTGCTCCCCTAATAAATTTAGTTTGTGGATGCACAGTCCACAAAAGGATTAATTTCGAAAGCATTAGTTATTGGTGGAGGAGTATATTTATAATCAACAGCTTCCGATTAAAGTGAAATGGGAGAGGACGTTGGGCCCCATTTGTACAGAACAATGGATAGTGTTTTGAGCCTTGCGAGATTGGTGTCATTAAGTGAGGCAAAAGATATTCACAGCTTATGTTGTTGCATAGGGGCTTATAAATCCTTTCCAGCTATTCAAATGGGGTATTAGGTCCAGATCCAGTTGCCCACGATGTGAAATGGAAGAGGCCAGCTTTTGCACATGATATGGGAGTGCAGGGAATTGGGCAACTTCTGGAAAAAGGTTATCCAGTTAATTAGCAAAGTTTATACAATTTATTATCCCTCTAAGACCCACTACACTGTGTACTTGGCTATTTAGAAAATATTAGTATTTGATGTGGAACAAAGAATTAGCATTTCCCGAATGTTATATATGGCCAGAAAGTTATTGCCTTTAGATGGATTCAGTCTTCTTCACCAACCATAACCGACATACGTAAACAAATTAAATAATGTCATCAGATTGGAGAGGGGCGTTATACTTTAAAAGAAATGCTCTGAGAAAATATGAAGGTATATAGGAGCCCTTGGCTCAATTCCCCAGGTTTGCCTTCTCGTTCCTTATGCTACATAATCAGGATTGGCGCAAGGAATAGGAGCATTGTCCATTCCTATTACTGTTAGTTGAACAAAAGGAGTAGACACTCTTGGCAAAGTGACTTCTGTCCTTGATTAATAGTTGCTAAAAAAATCATGGGTTCTGCTCTTGTTTTGGTGTGTATGGGTTGGATGGTTGGGGTTTGTTTATTGTTGTATGCTAATACTGCTGAAAGCACTTATCAAGATATATGGTATGGACATATTCATATACCTAGTGTTTTTTTTATCTAAAAAGCAAAATGATTGTATATGTATGTATCCTGATGTAAAAAATAATGGTAAGAGACGTTCAATTCTGTATCTGCATTGATTGTTTAATAAAAATTATCTGATTTTAAAAAAAAAGGCGTTCTGGTGGAAGAACCGTAACACCATATCAAGTGTTCTTCCTTCAGTCCCTGAGATTTACAACCGCAAAGTAGGACTAGCAATTGACTATTTCCTACAGATTTTCTAAGAACTGTGGTCTTTTCTGACAACTGACAACCAGTAGTAGAAATATATATTTTTTTCTATGTAATATGGAATAAATGTGGTATTTTCCAACAACTGACAGCCAGGAGTAAAAAAGAATCAAATTGTTGTACAAATTATCTAAAAACTGCGGTCTTTACGGACAACTGACAATCACGGATAGAAATAGAAACTTTTTTCTACAGAATATGGAAAAAAATGTGGTATTTTCCCACAACTGACAAACAGGAGTACAAATAGAATCATTTTCTCCAAATTATCTAAGAGCTGCGGTCTTTTCAGACAACTGACAATCACGGATAGAAATAGATATTTTTTTCAACAGAATATGGAATAAATGTGGTCTTCTCAAAAAAACTGACAACCAGGAGTACAAATAGATTAAACTCTATAGAACAGTGATTTCTTATGAGAGATGAACGTAGCTGTGTATGATGCAGAAGTTCACCCCACAACATTGGGCCCCCACCTCTGCCTATGAAACTGGTGGCAGGCAACGCAGAAAAAAAAGGGTGCTATTTCACCGTGGTTTGAGACGAGAAATATGAGTAATATAAATGCTGACGTGCACCCAACAACACAGGGACACCCGTAACTCAGACTCTGGTGGCAGATAGCACCGCAGAAATAAAATTGGGTGCTATTTCACAGTGGCTTGAGAGGACAAATATGTCTGATGCAGGATCTGCCCCCCACCCTACCCCCGAACTAGGCGCCCCAGCCCAGCAGCGATGCTGTTCAGCACTGGAGCTGTTTCCAAATCGCTAACTAAAACTAACTAGAATTCTGTAATCTTGCTTTAACCAAAGCTAAGTATCTATCAAGGATCCTTTTCAGTTGTATAAACGCTGGCAAACAGTCTCTACTAGCTTTTAAAAAAGCTGAGCAAAAAGACAGCTATCCGTTTTGTTGGCTGTATAGAAGCTAATGCTGCTGAGCAGGAAGTACAGTGACATAGATAAAACGAGGTCATGTGATTTCAGCAGCCAATGAGATCCCTACACACTCCACTGGTGACGTTCTTTACCCCCCTCACCCTCCCGTGCTCTGCACTGATTGGCTGGCCACCAAAATTACAGGAAGCGCCGAGAATGGCGCGAGTGGAATCCGTAATTTCGATTATTGATCAGATCTTAAGAAAAATAATCTGTTCTTCGCGGAACCAAGATTTAAATGAAAATCTGCCCGATGTCAACTTTTTTCGATTTCATCGCTCAACACTAGTTATGATAGATGTAATAAAGCTTATTATCATATTTATACAATATTCTCTGGGGGCAGTATTCCACTGGTGGGCCCCAATAATCGTCTCCACTGGTGAGCTCTAGAATCAACTCCACTGGTAGGCTACAAGAATCAACTCCACTGGTGGGCCCCAAGAATCAACTCCACTGGTGCCCGCAAGAATCAAGTCCACTGGTGGGCCCCAAGAATCAACTCCACTGGTGCGCCCAAGAATTAACTCCACTGGTGGGCCCAAGAATCAACAGGAATCAACTCCACTGGGGGACTCAAGAATCAACTCTTGTACATAGGGGGCAGTAAAGTATTTATTTTCTTTCATGAGGGGGCAGTATTACTGTAGATGTTTGCACATAAAAGGCAGTAAGGGGCAGTTATTTTTCTGTTCATGTGGCACCGAAGAAATATGCACATGCTATCAGAATGAACAGACCCAAAATGGTTTATATCAGCTGGCTTGTTGGTCTAGGGGTATGATTCTCGCTTAGGGTGCGAGAGGTCCTGGGGTCAAATCCCGGCTGAGCCCTGCTTTTCAAAACATTTCTGAAATCTGTGTAATGTGTTATCATAGTATAAATAAAGTTTAAATTTTTATCATATAATCCATGGCGAGGAGCACAGTATTTTAGCAGGATATAATGTTACACAAGGGGCAGAATTACAGTACATTTTTGTGCATAAGAGGCAGGATGAGAGTAATTGTATTCCTGACCATGTGGCACCTGAGAAGTGTACAAAAACCGGCCAGAAAAGGTGACCAAAAACAGCAGCACCACAGCTGGCTCGTTGGTCTAGGGGTATGATTCTCGCTTTGGGTGCGAGAGGTCCCGGGTTCAAATCCCGGACGAGCCCTTACTTTCTTTTTGCAGATGGAGATTAAAAACATTTACACATATTAAAGATGGTTTGTTAGATCCCCAGCAACGAGATCACGGAGTCCTGAGGAGAGGTCGGGGGCTCACTGATCTCAGCCAAACCTGAAAAATCCAGAGCAGAGAGGAAGAGCTACGTGTCCAGTTTCTCTCTTCACATCGGTGTCACATGTTCTGTAAGGAGCTTCTGCTATAGATCCCATCAAAAATGATGGAAACCAGACGGACCCCATTATCGCCAATGGTGTCAGTCAGGTTCCGTTACTGCCCAATAGGATCCCACACCGCACTTATTTTCATTTTTCGGTTCCTAAAGGGAAATTGTGTCTCATTGACCTAATAATAAAACTACTGGAGACCTGAACATTTTTCACAAGCCCTATTTGACACACCAGCACAAGGCAGTTACTTTATACTCTGCAATCAGACCACCAAACTCAACTGAACTTTAGGACTAGAAATAGCTAACCAGCTTCAGGTGCGCAGCCATGTCAGCTGATAAGCAAAGATCCTGAGCGTTTTCCATTCAATCCCTCCAAACAAACACAGACAAGATAAGGTCCTGCCTTGTGCTGGTGTGTCAAATAGGGCTTGGACTGGCCCATAGGGGAGCATAAAAAAACCCTGGTGGGCCCCTGGGCATGAAAGGCCTGGAGCTGCTTGGGAGAAAGGCAAAGAAAGGAAGGCAAAAAGCCAGAGGCAAAATGCAAGAGTCATGTACAGCAGCCATAGAATGTGCCCCAAAAATCAACTCCACTGGTGGGATCCTGTCACAGCAGAAGGTGGATTCTCAGGACCACCACAAGCGGGGGTATAAATCAAGTCACAGAGAAGAGTCTAAGTAGCTCCCGGTATTCACCAGGCTTGCTGTGGCGGTAGACTACCAGATCGCCACCCCTGATGTGATTTGCTTGCAGTAGCAGCCAGGGTACAGCGTTGTACCGAATCAGAAGGCTGAGGCGTAGTCGGGGACAGGCAAGAAGGTCAAGGCAGGCGGCAGGAAATGTGGTCTGGAAACAATAGCAGGAAGGTCCGATACACAGATAAACATAACACTTAAAGGGGTTGTCTCGTTACAATATTGGGTTTTTAATTAAAAGATCTTTAAAAAACAAGCAGCTTTGCAATATATGTCCATTACAAATGTTCTACTGATTTTGAGTTATCCCTGGTAGTAGGAGTGCATCAGCTTATCAGATCACTATAGCAGCCGACCTGTTGATTTTTATCTCACTGGCTGCCAGTGCTGGTGACTCATCAGCTTCTGAATACAGGTGGGAAAACAGAGTCCCTCCCACACAGCATGAGGCCACATGTGATGCTTCTGTAGTGGAGGGAGGGGGAGGGCTCTGGCTTCTGTGTAGCTATGCTGCCTGGATTAACCCTGTGTGTGCCTGCTCCCTTCTGCTCTCTACACAGATTGAGGAGAGCAGAGGTGAGGCTGATCTGTGGTCAGTACGATGTGACAGCAGTGAAGTGTGTTACTATAATCATGATGTGTCTGTGGAGCTTTGACTATACTAATAGAACAGATCAGGGGGGCATGTGAACGGTTCATATCCCTCCCTGCTCTGCTGTATTAGTGACACATCGTGATTATAGTAACACATTTCACAGTTGCCCTGTGTCTGTTCTGACAGGGTTTGTTTGTTGTTGCTTGAGATGTTGAGATATGTTGTGGAGATTTGTATGCTAAGCAGGGGGTAAAGGAACACTTACATCCCCCCTGCTCTGTTATTAGCATACATAGCTTCACAGACCTCTCCACACTCATAGATCAGCCCTCTCCCTGCTGTCTCCTGACTCTGTGGAGAGGAGCAGCAAGAGCTCGGCCACAGCAGCCGCACAATGCAGTTGATCAAGCAGTGAGCAGACGCTAGCAGACCTAGGCAGGCACACACAGGGTTAACTCTGGCAGCAAACCCCTTGCCCTCCCCCTGCTGTATAGAAGTTACTGCAGTTGGAGGAGGAGAGCTGTCTGTGTGCTGAGGGGAGGGGGGAAGGGAGAGGAGAAGAGGCAGACAAGAAGCACGCCCCTGAATTCAAAAATCCTTTGCTGCCAGACACATTGAAGTAGGCTGAAAGCCTGTAGTGAGACAACTCCTTTAATCTCTCTCTAGAACAAAACAAAATGACACCAATACTCTGGCAGCGAGTGAAAGAGGAGGCGGCAAGATATAGGGTCAATTGCTGGCAATTAACCAATTACCGGCGTGCTGGCCCCTTAAATCTTACTGAGCTGACGTGCGTCTGCACTAGGGAGAGTGTACGCGTGCACCGGCACTTGGAAGGAAGAGACAGAAATGCAGGAGCATGGACAGCTGAGTACTGAGCTGTGGGGAACGGGGTTTCGTGCCCGCAATCCGTGACAGCCCCAAGAACCAACTCCACTGCTGGGCCCCAAGAATCAACTCCACTGGTGGCTCCAAAAATCAACTCCACTGGTGAACCCCAAGAATCAACTCCACTGGGGAGCCCCAAGAATCAACTCCACTGGTGGCCCAAAGAATCAACTTCACTGGTGGGCGCCAAGAATCAACTCCACTGGTGGGCCCCAAGAATCAACTCCACTGGTGGCCCAAAGAATCAACTCCACTGGTGGGCCCCAAGAATCATCTGCACTGTGGGTCCCAAGAATCATCTCCACTGGTGGGTCCCAAGAATCATCTCCACTGGTGGGTCCCAAGAATCATCTCTACTGGTGGACCCCAAGAATCAACTCCACTAGTGGACCCCAAGAATCAAATCCACTGGTGGGCCCAAGAATCAACTCCTCTGGTGGGTCCCAGGAATCAACTCCACTAGTGGACCCCAAGAATTATTTCCACTGGTGGACCCAAGAATGAACTCCACTGGTGGGCCCCAAGAATCAGCTTCACTGGTGGGCCCCAAGAATCATCTGCACTGTTGGGTCCCAAGAATCTACTCCACTGGTGGGTCCCAAGAATCATCTCCACTGGTGGACCCCAAGAATCAACTCCACTGGTGGACCCCAAGAATCAACTCCACTGGTGGACCCCAAGAATCAACTCTACTGGTGGCCCCAGGAATCAACTCCACTGGTGGACCCCAAGAATCAACTCACTGGTGGGCTCCAAAAATCAGCACCACTGGGGGGGCTTCAAAAAGCATGCTGACATTTTAATTATTTAATTATTGTTTTGTGAAATCTGTTGTCTAGTTTAGTTGTGGCTCTAGTATATTGTTGCTTCCCATCAAATATATATTTGGCCAAATTTTACAGTTTGTAGTCCTTGAGAATATTGGTTTGGTATTTGTCTAGTTTCTGCTTGACCCCGCCCTGGGTCCTAGAGCTTCTTTCTGTATTAGGGTCAGTTGTAGCTAAGGGAAAATTTTAAGTGAAAGCTTCAGGATCAGGTTTTAGGGATAGGGGGTTTTGGGGACGGTTGTAGGATGAGGTTTAGGGTAAGATTTAAGAACAGTTAGTTAAGGTCAGTTTTCAATTTCACTCTCTCGTTTCTGGAGTGAACCCGCATGTGAGTCTCTACGCCTGCTATATGTCTGCTGAATCTTCTGGCAATGGGTCTTTCTACATGCTTTGTATTGTCGTTTCTTGTGACTGGCTGGCTAACTTGTTTGGCTTGCACTTTGCAATCGCACCCACCTCACTTACTGTTGTGAACGTGACGGATGTATCATATATATGTTGCTGCAGGTCTTTGACAGCCGGCATTGTAAAGAATGTCCAGAGAATCTATAGAAGGGTAACACATTACGTGGAAATCCCTAAAGAAGCATTTATGCTATCTATCATACATGAAAAAACTTCTCACATATTTTGATCAAAAGATGTTTAAGCTGCCCACGACTTTCAACGTGATCCCAAATAGGGCAGTCCTATGCTATCTTTACCTCTCAATAGAGCCACATCAGGCCTCTCACTGGGTCAACAGACCTCCTTTATCCAGAGAGAAAAAAATAAAAAAACACCCTACCTGCAGGCTGCACTTCTTATGACAGCCTGCGAGAGTGGGCGGGTACAGAAAGCCAAAATGGAGGCACCCTTTCCTCCCCATATAGGTTAAAATCAATATACACCAAATATAACATATGGTTCTGCCCACTCTCACAGGCTGTCATAAGAAGTGCAGCCTGCAGGTAGGGTGTTTTTTTATTTTTTTCTCTCTGGATAAAGGAGGTCTGTTGACCCAGTGAGAGGCCTGGAGGCTCTATTGAGAGGTAAAAGATAGCATAGGACTGCCCTATTTGGGATCACGTTGAAAGTCGTGGGCAGCTTAAACATCTTTTGATCAAAATATGTGAACCGAGAATCTCAAAGTTTTTTCATGTATGAGAGAATCTATAGAAGACCCAAAATAGGACATCACAGTAGGAAACCCTTAATATTTTGCACAGCTCCCAGGCATTCTATGCAAAGGCAAATCGCCAAAGTATCAATTATTCCTGTCGGTCACATTTTTGTCTTCTTATGAGTTTCAGTTTGTGGAGCTCGTACTGTGCTGAAGCCAAAATGTAGCGTCCAACCCAGAACCTCGGCATGCTGACCCACAATGACAACTCTACAAAGGAAAGGGGGGAGCGACTGTGTTCTCCATTCTGTTTATGGGAGTTCCCAGTTAGGGGGAGCATTGTGTTCTCCATTCTGTTTCTGTGGGAGTTCCAGTACAGGGGAGAGCTGTGTTCTCCATTCTGGTTCTATGGAGTTCCCAGTTTTACAGGGGAGCACTGTGTTCTCCCATTCTGTATCTTTGGAGTTCCCAGTACAGGGGAGGCTGTGGTGCTCCATCTATTCTATGGGAGTTCCCAGTACAGGGGAGCGCTGGGTTCTCCATTCTGTTCTATGAGAGTTCCCTGTACAGGGAGCGCTGTGTTCTCATTCTGTTCTATGGGATTCCAGTACAGGGGAGCGCTGTGTTCTCCATTCTGTTCTATGGGAGTTCCCAGTACAGGGGAGCTCTGTGTTCTTCCGATTCTGTCTATGGGAGTTCCTGTAAGGGGAGCGATGTCGTTCTCTTCCATTCTGTTCTATGGGAGTTCCCTGTTCAGGGGAGCGACGGTGTTTCTCCATTCTCTTCTATGGGAGTTCCCAGTACAAGGGAGCACGTGTTTCTCCATTCTCTCTATGGGAGTACCAGTACATGGAGCACTGTGTTCTCATTCTCCTCTATGGGAGTTACCAGTGCAGGGGGAGCGCTGTGTTCTCCATTCTGTTATATGGGAGTTCCCCAGTATAGGGGAGCATTGTGTTCTCCATTTTGTTCTGTGGGAGT
This sequence comes from Phyllomedusa bahiana, assembly GCA_025379985.1. NCBI lineage: Eukaryota > Metazoa > Chordata > Amphibia > Anura > Hylidae > Phyllomedusa > Phyllomedusa bahiana. The sequence goes on from JAODAL010027343.1 coordinate 19,666, forward strand.
TCCCCGTAACAGGGGAGAGCTGTGTTCTCCATTCTGTTCTATGGGAGTTCCATAATATAGGGGAGCATTGTGTTCTCCATTCTGTTCTATGGGAGTTCCAGTACAGGGGAGCGCTGTGTTCTCCATTCGTTCTATGGGTGTTCCCGTACAGGGGGAGCGGCTGTGTTCTCCATTCTCTTATTTGGGGTTCCAGTACAGGGGAGCAGGGTGGTCTCCAGTCTGCTCTGTGGGGGGTCCCAGTACAGGGGGGGGCTGTGTTCTCCATTTCGTTTCTATGCGAGTTCCAGACAGGGGAGCGCTGTGTTCTCCATTATGTTTCTATGGAATTTCCCAGTACAGGGGAGCTCCTGTGTTCTCCATTATGTTCTTGGAGTTCACAGTACAGGGGAGTGCTTGTTCTCATTCTGTTCTTGGGAGTTCCCAGTACAGGGAAGCAGCTGTGTATTACTACATTCTGTTCTATGAGAGTTCCCAGTATAGGGGAGCGCTGTGTTATCCATTCTGTTCTATGGGAGTTCCCAGTATAGGGAGCACTGTGTTCTCCATTATGTTCTGTGGGAGTTCCCAGTACAGGGGAGGAGCTGTGTTCTCCATTTGTTCTATGGGAGTTACCAGTACAGGAAGCGCTGTGTTCTCCATTCTTATATATGGGAGTTCCCTGTACTGGGGTGCGCTGTGTTCTCCATTCTGCTCTTTGGTTGTTCCCTGTACTGGGGTGCGTTGTTTTCTCCTTTCTGCTCACTTCCTGTTGGGGGTGGAGTCACACAGTGAGTGCCTGCGCTGTGCGTGCTGCGCAGTTTGGCAGGATCCTGGTGTCTGATATCAGTGCTCATCCAACTTCTACAGGGGCAGAGTACGATGCAGATGAAGGAAAAGGAAGCCCTTGGGGCCCCCGGTCGGTCGGCAGGGGGACCCAGGTAACCACCACTGAACTGGAGAACGAGTGGAGATGGAGGAGCTGTGGGGGAGGGGGATCGAGTGGGAGCAGAGGGATTGTCTCTTGCTCTCTCCTGTGTTCCTGCTGACCAGATCAGGACCCCAGTCAGCAGACAAGCTAGCAGGTTATCGCCCTGCAGGCCCAGCGGTCTATAGTGCCAGCGGCGATGTGGGGTGAGCGGGTACGCAGCAATGTGTGTCCTGACCCGCTCTGCTGGAGCTGATGTGAAGAATGTGCCTATATGCAGAGCATCGCAACCTACCAGTTGGAGCTGCAAGGACTGAGAGCAGTGAAGCCATTCATCTGCAAGGTCAGGGGGAGAACAAAACCAGCTGCTGAATGTCCTGCTACCAGCAGAGATGCTGTACAGATGTGAGGAATGCTTGCATGTGGTGAGGAAGTCTCGGTGCGGGAGGAGGGGGAAGGGCAGCATGAAGCGGGTCCCCTGCATCCGCTGTGCTCGGCTCTGCCGGTACACTGAGCAGGAGAGTGAAGGCTAAGGAGTGAGAGGGATAACCAGCGGATCTGCTGCAGGCACACAGCAGGGAGGCACACAGCCGGGCAGCAGCACACCGCCGGGATGCACACAGCCGGGCAGCAGCACACAGCCGGGATGCACACAGCCGGGCAGCAGCACACAGCCGGGAGGCACACAGCCGGGCAGGAGCTGAGGGCGGAGACCATGCAAGGAACAACAGTGCAAGTGAGAAGGTTATGTGCACAAACAGTGAGGTTGAAGCAAAGTCTGAAAGGTGCTGGTAGCAACTCCCAGAGTAGTAAGATCAGGGCTGCAGACTATTACCCCGTCCCTAGCACCAGCAAAAGTGATCCGCTGAGCATCGCACCAAGGCAAGCTGGCCACCCAGAAAGCCGCTTGTGGAAAGGACGCTGGTAAGAAAACCTTTCGACCCCTTACAACTCCAGTCCGTTCCAGCCAGAGACTAATAGAGAAAATGAAGGGGGGGTCCAGTGGTGTCGGGGTCACAAGGGTCAGGGAAAGAGCTGCATAACTGACCTCGCATTGGACTTTGATCTGACCCTGACCTTGAAGGATGGGGTACGAGGCGAATCGGGGAAACTGCATGTGACTTTGGTTGCCAGAATAACCACATACCTGAAAGAGTATGAGGAAGCAGGAGGGGAGATCTTGTCCCTACAAGAGCGCTACAACTGCTAAATAAGTGCGAGCGCTGAATTCCACCTACTAAGTAGAGGCAGGAGCTCAACAAGGAGATCAGGAGATAAGTGGGAGATACGAGGCCTGTGGGAGAGTAGGAACTCATCCTGGATGAACGGAGGAGCGTTTAAAGAAATAAAATAATTATCGAGCAGAGATTAAAGATAATGAGAGATATATATGGGAGGACGGAGCGTAGTAGGTGTTGGTGGGTTGTGGATATGGAGCTTGGTGATACTGTATGAGAGCTCGCAGAGGTCTTCCATTTTCCAAACACAGGCATTCGCGCACTAGGCACCATTCAGAGGTGCCTTGCAGCGGATCCCTGCGCGAGGGTGGCGGCTCCCAGCCACAGCGAGGGGAGCAGCGATGGGGAGACCCGTTAGGGATCCTTAGAGGAACGCCTCCATTGAGCTAGAGTTCCCCTGTGAACCTTCAATCCTTGCCTTTGGGGACGACCTCTTCCAGAATGAGGGGAGGAGCAGAAGGCCAAAGGCTTTCAGGAGTAAGTGGACTCAAGCTTGTCTTTGATGACCCCTCCGGGCGGATCATGATGATGGACTGCTAGGTGTCCAGGCTGTGGCAGGATGGGGGTGCCGCTGCTGTAGCCCCGTTAAAGTTTCCTGATTCATTCCTGGAAGTGGAAATGGATCTTGGTAAAACGGGGTGAATAGAGCGGACAAGGTCGGATACCATGAAACCAATTCATGGTCCAGATACCATGGGTGGGGCAGGGGATGGCCGTTGGGACCAATGGTCAGATTCCGAGAGCAGCAATGTAGGTTGCTAAGGGCACGGATTATGAATGGATTCAAAAAAGGATTCGAGGTGTAAAAAATCGAGCCCACACCTGTAGGTTAGGGGCAAGCGGCAAGTTATCCCCGGGAAAAAAGACTGAGAAAGAAAAAAAGTGTGAAGGAAAAGACTGAAAAGTTGGAAGGCCGGTCCAGGAATAGGGGAATGAATGAAGGAGTAACTGAGGCGGGCGGAAGGGGGCGAATGAAGGGCCGAAAGATGGGGAGAACTAAGGGATTAAATGTAATGAGTGAGTGACGCGGGAGAATGAAGGTGTAAATGGAGGAGGAAGGGAGAAGGGAGAATGATATGAAAATGGATGAAGGGGGTGTGAATGATGTATACAAACAATTGGAGGAGATGAATGTGGAACTTGGGATGAGAGTAATGTAGAAAATGTACAAGTAGGTAATTGTTGGTGTAGATATGGGGGAGGGGGCTGGCCCGTCTGACCCAAGGCTGCATCTGCTCCACTGGCCAACATAATGTTGCCACCTAATTATGGCCAAGACCTGCGGTTGCACCTAAAGCAGGTGAGGGAGGAGTGAGTAGCTACGCACATGTGTGGGGCCTGAGGGAGAAGGGTCCTGTCTCTGCCATCAGGTCCTTTGGGAGTGAGGGAACCTGCGACGATTGCTGGAAGGCACTAAATGATGGGAGAGCTATCAGTCACCATAGATGGGTATGGGTGGTCCAATTTGTCACTTACTGGACAGAGAGTGACTGGTCTCATCTCAGCTTTCCGAGAGAGTTTTATGGTGGGTGTGATTTTAGAACAGCCACTCCTTCATCCGGGAAGGTGCAACCCCAGTTGGTATTGAGGTAGTCTCTGGGGGTTGGCAGGTGAGGCGGGCCAAAGTGAGATTGGGGGGGTGCTGACAGGTGGGGGTAGGGAGGGATGGAAGACGGTATGCTGTGCACCTGTGCTCCGACCTTGGGGGAAAGGTGTGGGTGTGGATGAGTCGGGCGGGGCAGAGGAAGGGTGAGCGGGGGGGAAAAGGGTCGTGGCTTGTCATTGTGGGGGGAAGTGGGGAGTATGGGGGGATGGAGGAGCGCGGGGGGGGGGAGGATGGGGACACCCCCCCACGGGGAGACGCGGGAGGGGGAGCGGTGGTGGGGCTGGTGGGTTGGAGAAGGGTGCGATGTGGGGGGGTGGGAAGAGGTTGAGGGGGCATAGGGCGCGTGGGGGGGGGGGAGGTGGAAGGGGAGGGTAGGGGGGGTGAGGGGGGGGGGGGGGGTGGCGAGGTGGGAGGGTCAAGGTATGGGGGGTGGTGGTGAGGGAGGTTAGATGTGTTTTTTTTTTATTACTTTTCTTTTTTTTTTTGTATTTTTTTAGTTTATTATTTTTTTTTTTTTTATTAATTTTATATTTTATTCCTTTTGTTTTTTTTATTACTGCTTTTTCCTTTTTCTTTTTTATTTTTTATTCAATTTTTTTTTTTTTATTTTTTATTTTTTTATCTTATTTTTTTTTTTTTTTTTTTTTTTTTTTATCCTACTTTTTTTTTGTATTTTCTACTTTTTATTTTCTTTTTTTTTTGATTTATCTTTTTTTTTATCATGTTTTTTTTCCTTTTTTTTATTTTCTTTTTTTTTTTTTTTTTTTAGGGCCATTTCCCGTCAAAATAATGTCAAGAGAGTTACCCTTCTGACAAGTACACGAGTCACTTCTCTTATGTTGACAATAATGACCTGATGGGCCGCTACGAGAGGCATAATTTTCCAAACTAAGAACAGGGATGAGTACCGGCACTGGTTATGGGACTAGGACCTTCTTGGGTTAAACTAAAGGTCTCAGGTAACCACGTACCCATATCCCATTCCTCCACCTTTTTGGGAGCGACAGATTTCCTGGTCTTTTCCCAGGGGCAGCCGGAAGTCTGTCAAACGGGTGGCGGACCCCACACACATTGAGTGCCCAATGTCAGGTGCATGAAATGTGCTTGTAGTGGGGGTATTGGTCACCTAGCCACATCCTGTGGATAAGATTACGGTGTAAACCTTTGTTTGAGTTAGGGATCCCTTCAGTCGGTGTCCACTCTCTGTTGCCAATGGCGTGTCCACTCTTAAGAAGGATGGGACGAGAGCACAGAGGCGTAAGACCAAGGGGAGCGGTCCAGAGAGGTGATGGAGTGGGAGCCAGTGATGAGTAAAAGAAGTCGGCAGCGCAGAAGAGGCGTCAGGGAGGCTCGCAGAAGGGCAAAGGGAAGGAGAACCTCAGGTCCATGCTGGGGGGACCCAGTACTTTTTTCCTGATGTGGCCACAAATTGCTGAACTAGCAAGAGGGCTCGGGGGAATGTGACTTGGAGGACGAGCCAAAGGGTTAGATAGAGAGGGGAGGTGCCCTAACCTGCTGCCTCTTAACCACTCGGATAGTGGAGGGGATGAGAGCGGAGAGATCCCACAAAACGGGGGCGAAAAAAGGGGGAAAACAAACGGGCTGCTGCCCACTGTTTCATTAGAGGTGGGGCCATTCAATTCCCCTGACCTTAGGCCGATGCCGGACAAAGGAAAAGCGGGGCACACCCCTCTGATTGACCTCTCAATAAGATTATGCAGCCCTAGTCGACCTCCTCCATCGGGGGACGGAGGAGAAGAGCTGACATGCTAGAGGGTGGAGAGGGTGCTTTCGGAAGTGGTGTTTCCCTACCTTGGGAAGCCCAGAATTACACCTCAAAGGGGCAAAAAAAAGCGGGGAGGAGAAAGACCTTGGAGGCCAGTGGTGGCAGGGACAATTAAAGAAGGGTGGGACAGGGAGGTCTAGGGTGGAGGCGTGTAATGTAAAATTATGGATGTTTCTGTTTGTTTAAAATCGACTCAAGCCAGTGTCCTCTGAAGATGAAGGGGGCATTCGAGGAGAAGGCAGAGGGAGCACGGAAGAAAAAGCAGTCGAGCTCGATCAAACCACATGATGCGGCACTCTCCCCGTTGACGCTTGCATGTATTAATGTTCGCCAAGATTAAGTAGATAGCAATATGGCTAGATTTATGGCGTTTGATTTTCTCAGCCGCGTTGAAGAAAAAACCTGACATTTTCTTTCTGAAGAGACCAGGCTCACAGACCTGCACTAATCAGGAAGCCGGCCAGGAATGAGTCGGCGGCAGGGCCTTCATATTTGGTCCTGCAGCCGAGCCATATGCCGGGGTGGCGGTCCTTTTTACCGCAGAAGGTAGAAAGACAGCCGGGTTATTCGAGCTCGAGGATACGGAGGGGTCTGATCCTAGATGTTTCTCATGTGGGAGACATGGAACTCAGACTGATTAATTTTCTATGGTCCAAAGCCCACGGGAGAGGAAATGTCTCTTCATGAGGATTTAGCCTTTCCTTTTTTTGAAAGCCGGCAAGATCATCTTCGGAGGGACTTCAATACCGTTACGAGGTCCTCAGATAGGGGAGGTTTCCGGAGGTGTGGGCTTATGATCGGCGCCGCGCGTTGAGTAGGAATAGAGCGAAGCTCGGTCTGGAGGATGTCCACATCAGGCACACCCCATCTGGGTAGTCATGTAGGTCTATATTAGATAGGTCTTTATTTAAAGGTGGAGGCTATCTGACACTTTTGTCGGTGGTAGAGGTGGAAATTCTCCGATCACTGTCTGTTTTTGTTTTTTTAATGTTGCAGAGACCCTCGCATTGGGAGAGGTTATGGAAGCTGATACGACGCTCTGGAGAAACAGGAAATCAGACATTCTTTGTGGACTTTCTGCAGAGTCAGGTACCTTTACTAGGTCTATGCAACAGTAAGTCAGAGTGGTAGTTAAATATTCAAAAGTGAGCCGCGAGTTATTCCGCCAGAACTCGAGCCTTAGGAGTCTGAACAGTTACAGCCTGTATCTGAGATCTAAGGAGGAAACTCTGAGCAGGTTGGTATAGACTGGGAGTAGCCGTTGAGGAGATCTCCAAGCGTGAAATCCTTACTCAAGAGATGTCAGTAGTTAGGCACGCATCCTTGGTTTTTGAGAGGGATTTGGGAATACCGCTCTATCGATCCGACAAAAACTGTATGTCTGTCAGTGAGTTGTAAGATGGTAACTGGCCTAAAGGATTGTTCAGGATCTATGAAAAGGTCAAAGATCTCAGAGATCCTGGAGATCGTTAGGTCTTTCTACTCGCATCTTTGGGTAGGGAGGGAACTTGATCGGGACAGGTGCGCGGCTTTCTGGCTGAAGCCGTTCCCTGAACCAGGGAGTAAGCCTCACTCTCCTGTTGATTTGAACAGGAGAGATCAGAGAAGAGGAAGTAAGGGCGATTGACGATGCTTAGCCCCAAGAGACCCCAGTCCCGTGGCCTAACTCGGAATTATTACAAGACCTTAAGGACACCTTGTTCCCTTATTGACTGAGGTATTAATGAGTGTCTCTCCGCAGGCATTCCTTGCCACAGTCATTCGAGGAGTCAGCGATGATAATACTGTAACAAGGGTAAGGATCCGTCTCACATTGGAGAATTGGCGGTCCCATAGCGCTGCTCAATGTGGACAGGAAGATCCTGCAAAAAGTGCTTTTAATCAGGACTGAATAAATCTGCCTCACTGCTTCATTTCATGGCTCAGCACTGCTCCGTTCCCGGTAGTAGCGCCGTTAGCGCAGCCCTGGTGTCAGGGAGCTGTGGAGGGGGCAGGCAGGTTCACTGGATAGGGGTTTCACGTGTCCTTGAAAGATCAGGCCAATGAATTTGATCGGGTCGAACACGAGTACCTCTTGTCCACTCTTCTGAGATACGGCCTGCCAGGTAGGTTTGTTGTTTGGTTGCGAATTTTTTACAAAGGGGCTGAGAGCTTTCCGCTTGTGAATGGGTGGATTGGACGGCCTTTCGAGGTGGGGTGCGGTGTGCGTCAGGGTTGTCCTCTAAGCCCCTTGTTATATGTGTTCGCGATCGCCCACTTTCTTCAAGGAGATTGGGGCCATTGGCAGGGGTGAGGATGGGCCTGGGGCCTCAGCGCCCTCCTGAGGGTTGTGGTTACGCGGGACGTTGTCACCATCTTTGTCTTCTTCTCGGAGGAGGCAGAGGGGGTTGTCAGAAGTGGAGGATGCTATTCGGATTACTTCCGGGTCCAAGATCAACCAGGGACAAGTGCAATAGTCTTTGGTTGGGAGAGGGAGCCCTTCCTTTAGTCTTCTGACACAATCCGCCCCCCCCCCCCCACCAACACCCCCCCCCCACCCCCAACACCCCCCCTGCGCCCCAGGGAATACGATTAAAATCTTGGGCATTGAATTCGGCAGGGTGATTACCATGAAAAAACTGGGAGGACAGGCTGAATAATGCCGCACAGAAGGTGGGCGTGGAAGGGCTTGGTTTACTTGACCCTGAGAGAGAGGGTCGTCCTGGATCAAGACCTTCCCTGATTCTGTTATTCATCTATTCTTGGCAGTGTGTCGCCTTTTGCCCGAGTCTCTCTGGCGCGGGTCAACATGCCATGTTTTTCCTAGATGTTATGGGGACAGGCTGAACCTAATCAGGAGAGTGGTGAACCATACCGCTCGGAGGGAGACTAGAGGGGTTAGTATGGTTAACCCATATAGTGTTCCTAACGAACAACTTATTAAGACCTATGTTAGCGGCAATGTGGTTTGAATGACCTCCTCCGTGGGTTAGTGCTCTTGTAAGAATGTTTAGGCCCTACTTCCAGGAATGGGAGTTAGGGGGTCGAGTGAAGGTCTTCCGCAGGCCTACGTAGGTATTTCCCGGCTTATGTTGCACTGACTCTGAAGATCATCCGTCGATGGGGTCTGGGGATGGTGGAGATAAGAAACTCCTCGATAGGAAACTCCTGGATGAGGAGGGTATTTTCGACCTATTTTTTGAGCCCGTTGACCCTAAAGGGATTGCCACAGGTCGGGATCGGAGAGTAGGGTTGCGTCATTTTAAACTCCGTATGGATCCCCTTGAACCTGGCGTTGCTTCATGGAAGGCTCAATAGAAGGGGGCAATGTGAAGTTCAGGCACCCCGATGATTGGGGAATGTCCCGTGGGGGATGGGCAATGCATTAGACGAGCTTGGAGCATTTCATGTCCAACTGCCCCTACAATATAGTGGTGTACAAAAGGGTGGGAGATTCCATAGGATGGCCAAGGATCCGGCAGGCTCTCTTATGCTGAGTGGGCACTATGGGGCTGTTCAAAGACCCGGGTGGAAGGACCTGTGTACTTTATTTGAGCTTCGTGACAGTGGCAGTCAGGGTTATAGTAGCGAGCGACAGGAAAATCCTTCCTGTGGATGAGGTGAGTAGGCACATTCTGGACGACCTTTTGTGAAGGTACGCTCGGTGGAGTTCGGGAGGTGGGGCTTCCAGAGCTTCTGCTCTTTGGAGGGGTCTGTCCTTTGATGTTCCCTGACCTCTAGATCTTTACTTTCCTGGTGATGGGCTAATGCTTGAAGACACGTAGCTTTTTGTTTTGGTTTTGCTTTATAGAGAAAGACGGGTGAAAGGCTTAACATAACCGCACTTGAGTCTGCTTGGGGGTAATGTGTTGTTTCTAAATATTTCTGTGTATATATGTATATATGTGTGACATAATATTAGTATAATATTTCTAAAAAAAAAAAAGGGAGGGTGGAAGGGTTTGATAGATAGGTTGGGAGGGGGACAAGGGACCTGGTGGTGAAGGATTGGCCACTTTATGGGTACGGGGTGAGGAACTTGGACACAGGACTTGGTTGGGAGTGGTATGTGGGCATCTGGGATTAGGCAGTTTAGGTAGTAGTGAGCTGTTTGATTACATCCTTCTGGGGTGTTTTCTATTGGTTGCACTTATTTTGCATGAGAGGAAAAACAACAAAAAAAAAAAAAAAAAAGGACATGGATGGAACTCGTGTATATATGTAAATATGTGGATATGTAAATATGTAAATAAATTTGTATAATATGTAAATAATGACGTCTGTGTGGGCGGGCCAGCAGGGGTTTTTCTAGTATACAGCAGGGATTTAAAAAAAAAAAAAAAAAAAAAGGATGCATATATTGTGTTGTGGTGGAAGGTGCGTCAGATTGGTGTGATTGTGTGTTCATGAGTGTAACTGGACTGGCTGGGTTTCTTTTTCCAAAGCGCATTGTAAAGTTGGTTTCTGTATAGTGTTGTATTTGCAAAGAGCCTTGGTTATGTTCCATATTTTATATTAATAAAAAGAGTTTCAATTCTGTTAGGGGAGTGCTGTATTCTCCCATTCTGTTCTATGGGAGTTCACAGTACAGGGGAGAGCTGTGTTCTCCATTCTTCCTCTATGGGAGTGCCCAGTATTTGGGAGCACTGTGTTTTCCATTCTGTTCTGTGGGAGTTCCCAGTAAGGAAGCGCTGTGTTCTCCATTATGTTTTATGGAGTTCCCAGTACAGGGGAGCGCTGTGTTCTCCATTTGTTCTTTGAGAGTTCCCAGTACAGGGGAGCGCTGTGTTCTATTCTCCCTCTATGGGAGCTTACCAGTACAAGGGGAGCGCTGTGTTCTACATTCTGCTGTAAGGGAGTTCCCAGTACAGGGCGAGCGCTTGTCCTCACCATTCTCCTCTATGGGAGTTCCCAGTACAGGGGAGCGCTGTGTTCTCCATTCTGCTGTAAGGGAGTTCCCAGTACAGGGGAGAGCTGTGTTCTCCATTGGAGAGCAAATGTGACCGGCTCTCCAATCTGAGCCAACACTTTTAGGTGTCCGTTCCCAAGATAGGTGCAGGTCCCAGAGGTGGGACCGGCACCTATCAGCCTTAAAGGGGTTTTCTCACTACAGGGATCGCTGCTTTTTATGTTAAAGATCTTGCAAAAACAAGTCACTTAGCAATATGTGTCCATTAACCGTGTCTCTTCCTATCATAGATTTCCTCTCTTGTATGGGCTGCATAGGCTCTCCAGGTCACTTAGCTACAGTCTGTTCAATCTCTCCTGATAGGCTGCCAGCAATTTTGGGGGGGTTTGCTAAATAGCTACAGACCTGTTGATCTATCCTGTAGGCTGCCAGCACTGGTTGCTATGATACTGACCTACGAATTCTACTGCAGCCTAGTAGAATCCAGTAAACACGCCCCTGAATTCAAAATGAAACCAAGAAAATAGGACTGAGGTGAGATTAATCGATGTAGTGAGACAAACCCTTTAAATGGCAATTCTATAGATATACCATCACAATGCATTGTGGGAACTCCCTTTTAACTCCTTAACCCACCTGGATGTATGGGTACATCCCGATGGCGTTATGGAGTTGTGTTGCCACTACTGGCAGCGCATTTCCCGGGGGGGGGGAGGGGCAGTAGCGCCCCCCCTCATTTCCACCCCCCCGCGCTGTTTAACCCATTAGATGCGGCGTCTATATCAATGAGAAATGGTTCCTTACTACGATTGGAGCCCCTACGGTGAAACCGCAGTGTTCCGATCAGTGAACTTGGCAGTGGGAAGCCTTGTGAAGGCTTCTATCGCTGTCATGTTTTCGAATGCCCATCTTCGGCCCAGGCCGGAAATGGGGGAAAACAACCATCTTTGTACACCCTAATGCATTATATATGCAATGCATTATGCTGTATAAATGATCGAACCCCCTTGTGGTGAAGCGCCCGAGGGGGACTTAAAGTTAATGTAAAAAAGCCAAAAAAGTTTCGAAGTATAAAAAACATAAAAAAATACTAAAAGTTCAAATCACCCGCTTTCGCCATTTTACAAATAAAATAATAAAAAATTACACATATTTGGTATCTCCGCATCAAAAAAGTACGATCTATACAAATATATATATCTTTTCTACCGTCACGTGAACACCGTAGAAAAAAAAAATTCCAACGCCAAATTGAGGGTTTTTTGGTTCATTTCACGTCATAGAAAAATTGGAATAAAAGTGATCAAAAAAGTCGCATGTATTCCAAACCGCTCACAATAAAAAGTACACTTCAACCCGCAAAAAATGCCCCCTCACTGACCTTCGTAGGTGTTAGTACAAAAAAGTTATCAGTCGCACAATATGGAGCCGCAGCATAATTTCAAAAATAGAAAATGTTTGATATTTTTTACGCCACCAAAACATATCGGAAACCCTACATGTTTGGTAATTTTAGATTGTAAGCCTTCGCGGGAAGGGCCCTCTCTCCCTCTGTACCTGTTGTTAGCAGAGATTGTCACTTTACTGTAAATGTTTGACTTAATTATGTAATGTAACCCCTGAATGTACTGCGCCATGGTAGTAATGGCGCTATAAAATAAATAATAATAATATTTATTAATATTGGAAGGATGCGAACAACCTGTTCGAATACAGATAACACATTATATTTGCCGAATATTTAACACCGCAAAAACAAAACTCCCGCAAACATGGCGCAAGTAAATTTTTTTCTCATTAATAATCTTTATTGAATAGTCATCATAAAATACAACTACATAGTTATGAAAGTCAGCACTACAATTTGTAGACATAAGTGATAATAAACAAACAATGATATACATCCAAGGAAAGAGGTGGGAGCTTATCCCTTCAGGTTGATTATTATCATATTGCGGTCAATCTTATATCTAAAGTGCTGAATCCTCTGAATAGTCAAACAGGCTAAAGCAGCAAAATCAGTAAAGAACATAAAACGAGAAACCGGCGTCGACAGGAAGCTAGTCTTCGAGGTCAGTGGGAATAGGTCAAGTCAAATGGTACAATTATTGAATGTAAGAAGCAAGACAATGGGCATACTGATTAAGCTTTAATAATATCGATTAAAAATAGCAGCAAAAAAGCAGAGTAATCGCCCCAAAAGGGGCGGCCCCGCGCAGGAACACCCTACCTATATACTATAATATTATCTAACAAGGAACAGACAATAAGAAAAAAGGAAGGACGTAAAAAGTGACAAAATTCAAAATATAACAGTGATGACACACCAACAATATAATACAACACCAAAACACTTATACTAAAATTATACACTATTATCTATTCCTCGGTCGCGTTCTCCCACATATAATGTGGGTTCATCGAGGGAGTACATTATATGAAGATACAAAAATGTATGTAATGCTTTACGTTCCCTTAGATGCAGTACAATAGACAAAAACAGGTGTCCAGGATCCTGTGATGATTGGCAAAGTTAGGCAGTGATAATGATTGTCGTCGTGGAAAGTGAAACAATGGGTCACCGTCGACAATCATTATCCTGCGCTAACTTTGCCAACCAGTCTGAGATTCTAGCTGCCGCCGAGGCACTTAATAGGACTTCATATCTGGGAGTGCCAGTCCCCACTCTAATATTGGGTCGGTGAGTGTGTGCTTCGCTTTCTGGGGTGTTTATTGCCCAGATACATTTCCTCAGAACTATCGTAAGTGAACTGAGGAAAGAATCGGGTGACAGGGACGGGTATTGTTTGAATAAAATATAGGAGTCGAGGAGGATATTCATCTTTAAAATGTTGATCCGACCAATCCAGGAAAAGTCCGCTGTCCATTAAGGATAGGTGTGAAGTGATCCACTGCGAAAAGGGGGGCAAATTTCCAGTCAAAGGTATGATGCAAATTTGCGGGATGTTGACCCCTAAATATTTGAAGGATGTCTGTGTCCAGGAGAAAGGGAAATTTTGTCTCAAAAGGCTTACCACTCTATCTTCCAGACCCACGCCCATCACAGTACTTTTAGAGAGGTTGACCCTAAAGTTGCTAAGGGCCCCATAATGATTTAAGACCTTCATTACTGCCGGTAAGGATATGAGCGGTTGGGTGAGGTACAGCAGAAGGTCGTCTGCAAAAGCAGAACGTTTGTATTGTAAGCCCTGAAACGTAATCCCATTAATGTCCGGATTGTGTCTAATGGCTTGCATGAGATGTTCCATGACAAGGACATATAAGGTAGGAGAGAGAGGGCACCCCTGTCTGGTTCCATTACTGATTCGAAAGGGTGCGGACAAAGAGCCGTTTACGCGTATCTGTGCGTTAGGGCACTGGTAAAGGGCCCAAATTCGTTGAAGCATGATCGGCCCCAAACCCATCCCCACCAAGACAGATCTCAAAAACGTGAGTCACACTGTCAACGGCTTTCAGCTTTAGGGAAAGCAGAACACAAGGCGTTTTGGATAGCTGCGCTTGGTGTAAAATAGAGAAAGTCTTCAGCGTGTTGTCACGCGCTTCTCTGAAGGGGACAAAACCGACCTGGTCAGGATGTACAAGGTCCCCTACTATTGTGTTTATTCTGAGTGCTAGAAGTTTGGCAAATAATTTGGTGTCCACATTCAGTAGGGAAATGGGTCTATAACTGGCACATTGGAGCGGGTCTTTACCTTCTTTTGGTATTACCGTAATAAAAGCTTTAAGGGATGCGGGAGGGAAAAACGATTCTGTCGAGATCGAGTTGAAAGATTCTAGGAGAGAAGGAGCCAGATCTAACGCCCGGGTCTGATAGAATTTGGCAGTAAATCCATCCGGTCCAGGGCTTTTCCCCGCCGGCATATGGCTAATGGCTTGGTTGAGCTCATCTATAGAGAAAGGCCGTTCAAGATCTTTCAGTCTGTCTGAAGGGATCCTAGGCAGTGCTGTGTCAGAAAGAAATTGTTCCAATTAGATCGGGCAAGTCTTAGAAGTCAAGCCCGGAAGATTATATAAGTTCTGGTAGAAGTCCCTGAATGCGTCCAAAATAGTTGGGGTTAGATGTGTCACTTTCCCTGTTGCTGATTTAATCGCAGGAACAAACAAAGCTGCTCTCTTATCTCTGAGGGCTCTTGCCAGCATCCTGCCTGGCTTATTGCTCCACTCATAATATTTTTTGCGCACAAATGTGTTTGTAGTGCATCTGCTTCTGATCCAGCAGTTGTTTAATTTCAAGGCGAATCAGCAACAGGGCTCTAAGGTCCCTATTTGAATCCTTGTGTTTAACTTCCAAATAAGCTAGGGAGTCAAGAAGTTTCTCTAATTTGTCAGAAGCTACTTTTTTTAATCTGGAGCCATGTTTTATCAGAACGCCTCTAAGGATACACTTCATGGACTCCCATTTAATCTGGGACGCAGTGTGGTCCAGCATATGATCCATTATAAAATTTTGTATGGTTTGTTTCAAATCTGCCAAGCACAGCTCATCCTCCAGAAGGGACTCGTTTAATCTCCAATTAAAAACCTTACTATCGGCATTTGGTAAGCTAATCTCACAGTGGACAGGGGCGTGATCCGACAACAAGATATTATCAATTGTGGTCCGGACCACAGCTGGCAGAAGGAAGTGGCGCACAAAAATATAGTCTAATCGGCTATACGTGTTATGAGGAAAAGAATAAAACGTATAGTCGCGCGTGAAGGGATGCACAAGGCGCCAAACATCGCTTAATTGCATGTCATGCAATAATTTCCTAATTTTATTTAGTTTATTGTGAGGGAGCGTAGATTTGCCTGACGTTGAGTCAAGCTCTGGCTGAAGTGTGAGATTAAAGTCTCCACATACCACCAGCGATCCCTGGGCAAATACATTTAAGTCATCCAATGTCCGGGCGAAGAAGGTGAGTTGCCCCTGGTTTGGGGCATAGATATTCGCTATAGTATATATGGTGCCTCGAATGGTACATTTAACAAAGATATAACGGCCATTCACGTGTACCCTGGTGTCTATAATGTTATGGCAGAGAGATTTGTGGAGAAAGATTGCCATGCCCTTCGTTTTGGCTATCGAGTTACTAGAATGGAACCAGATAGGGTAGTATCTATTGTTAATAACGGGAACCTTCTCATTGTGGAAATGCGTCTCCTGGACACAGAGAATGTGGGTCTTCTGCTTGTGCATAGAATATAAGATTTGGGACCACTTCTCCGGAATGTTGAGTCCCTTAACATTAAGGGAGGAGATTTTCAAAGTCTCCATGACAGAGCATATGTACGCTTCTTTGGTGCACCCACATCACCCGCGCCCCAAAAGACATCTCCCTGCCGACATTCAAAACCAAAAAACATGAACATGGAAAAAAACACAAACGAAAGATAGCCAATCTTCAGAGAGAGGGGCCCTGTAGCTACTACACGTAGCAAACTGGCTGCTTTAACTGAATAAGAATTATCCAGTCTTACACCTACTGGGGGGACTGTGTCTACCAATCTCAGGTCCAGTAAACCAACAATGGCACGTAGAAATATCATAAAGGAAGTATACTATCAGAACCTCTAGGGCCTATAAAAGAGTAGTAGCAAGTAGGACGGGGAATATAAAAGATTAATTTGACCACAAGGAGTGGGCAAGAGGAGACCACATATTGTATAGTAAGGTTGTATGGTCTGTGAGTCCCCGTCTGACAGGGGAGACAGAGGAAGGATATTCAGACTGTCTTCAGGTGCTATCCGTCTGAGGTATAAGAAGCTCAGGGAGTGACCTGTCTATGGGGGAAGGGGAGTAGTTTAGACCCTTGGGCAATCCAGTAAGCTGACTAAAATGATGACTAAAATGATGGTCGATCCGTTAACGGAGCACAGCCAATCGCCTTCCCCTAGTCCGGGACTAAGATCCGGTCGCCACCACATCTACTTCAACCCGCAACCCAAACAGGCACAGTACAATAAGAGGGAGAGACAAGAAGAAAAAAAAAAAAGGGAGCGGGGGGGGAGAAGGGGGGATGGGGAGGGAGGACATTAAGGGAAAAGTCGCACTTTTATTCCGGTAGAAAATCAAGAATATATGTTAACAACACAGAAAGGAAAAACCTCACGTGGCAATGAATCAGTGCATCAGTCTATAGCCCCAGCTGCTGTGTCCATGTCTATGTCGCTCCTTGGGGCTCTCCGAGATCTCCGCGGCTTTGGTATTCCTGAGGGTCCGGGTCTCTGAGGTAGTTGTGTAGATGCCAAGAAGCCAACAGTCATAGGTGGAGCCGCCATGGACTCCCAATCGGGCAAGGAGACCTCGGGCAGGTCCAGAGCTTTCAGGAAAGGTGGTAAGTCTGCCAGTGTACGGAAAGTAATGGTCTCCTCTCCACGGCGCACATGAAGCGCGAATGGGAATCCCCAGCGGCAGGGAATGTGATGCTGTTGTAAAACTGCCAGGAGGGGCTTGAGTGCTGCTCGAAGTCGCAGGGTACGCCTGGAGAGATCTGGGAAAATGGACAGTTTATGGCCCTCATAGTTCAGGTTCTGTGTGAGTCTGGCTTTTCGCATAATTTGTTCCTTCACCGAGTAATAGTGAACCCGGCATATTACATCACGAGGACGGGCGGGATCCAGGGCCTGTGGTTTCAATGTCCTGTGCGCCCTATCTATTTCAATGTGTTTATCTGCTGCTTTGCCAAGAAGGAGATTGAAAAGCTTGGTTAGAGATGCTGTCAGATCCTGCGTTGTTATGGATTCTGGAAGACCCCTGATCCTGACGTTGTTCCTCCTGCTCCTGTTTTCTAAGTTGTCCATGTGGTCAAGCAAAGCTTGGTTCGCATCTTTCTGAGCATTGATAGAAGATTGCAGGTCTGCAATTGTATGCTGAACAGAATCTTTAAACGTTTCAAGATCTCGAACTCTTGTTTGCAGAGATGATAAGTACGCCACTCTTTCTTCATGTCTGATGTGAGCGCGGTTAGATCGCTTTTTGTGGGCAGCAATGAAAGCAGGGCCTGTAGTTCTGGGTGCCCCTTCAGGGCCAGCAAAGCCTCTTCTCTGGGCAAAGGGGATGCCACAGTCGGGTCTCCATGACTAGAGGCCTCACGATCAGGAACGTTAGGAGGTGACCAGGTGTCCAGTGCTGAGGATGTCCCATGGGAGACAGTCAAAGGATCAAATGCAAAATCAGGCTGTGAGACCATACAGAGATCCTCCAGAGGGTCCCTTACTGACTCCATTGTTGGTGGTATAGGGCTATGACGCACGGATATGCTGGTCTGAGGGGATACAGACGTAGGTGGGGTCTCCCTTCTATGTGTCAGTGACTCTTCAAATGGGGCTAATGGTGAGGTGACCCAGTCCAGGCTCATAAATGAGCTCTCTGCCAGTTTAGATATACCTGGAGACTGAGGAATCTCAACAGGAGCATGAGAGTGCTTAGCTGAACCTCTTCTCTCTCCCAGCCTTGCACTGTCCTGATTAGTTAGGGTCCCCTTTATATAGGCTGCAAGCAGTTAGGGACCCCCTTTAGGTAGTATACAGGCAGTTAGGGCCTCCTTTAGATTTGTATACAGGCACTTAGGCCTCTTAGGTAGTATTTCAGACAGTTAGGGGTTTCCTTTAAAGGTACTATAAAAGGCAGTTAGGGGTTTTCCTTTAGGTACTATACAGTTAGGGGTCTCCTTTAGGTAGTATACAGGTAGTTAGGGGCCTCCTTTAGGTAGTATACAGGTAGTTAGGGGCCTCCTTTAGGTAGTGTGCAGGAAGTCAGGGCCCCCCTTTAGCTACTGTGTAGGTAGTCATAGCTCCCTTAGTATTTAGGTAGCCCGGGCCCCCTTTAGTAGTCAGAGCCCCCTGTAGGTAGCCAGGGCCGCCCTTGTAGTCAGGGCCCCGTAGGTGTCAGGGCCCTCCCCCGTAGGTAGCACGGCCCACCCTTGTATCCAGGCCCCCCTAGCAGTCAGGGCCCCCTGTAGGTAGCCAAGGCTCCCCTGTAGGTAGCCAGGGTCCCCCATTGTAGCCAGGGCCTCCCTATAGGTAGCCAGGGCCCCCATGTAGGTAGCCAGGGCCCCCATGTAGGTAGTCAGGGCCTCCATGTAGCTAGCCAGGGCCCCCCATGTAGTTAGCCAGAGCCCCCCTATAGGTAGCCAGGCCCCCCCTAGTAGTCAGGGCCCCCTATAGCCAGGTCCCCGATAGTAGTCAGGGCCCCCCTTGTAGCCAGCCAGGTCCGCCCTAG
Organism: Phyllomedusa bahiana; assembly: GCA_025379985.1. NCBI lineage: Eukaryota > Metazoa > Chordata > Amphibia > Anura > Hylidae > Phyllomedusa > Phyllomedusa bahiana. Next base: position 38,312 of record JAODAL010027343.1, read on the forward strand.
TAGTCAGGGCCCCCCGTGTAGCCAGGCCCCCCTAGTAGTCAGGCCCCCCTAGTCGCCAGCCAAGGTCCCCCTAGTAGTCAGGGCCCCCATTGTAGGCCAGGCACCCTAGTAGGTCAGGCCCCCCCTAGTAGCCAGCAGACCCTAGTAGTCAGGGACCACCTTGTAAGCCAGCAAGGGCCCCCCCTAGTAGTCAGGGCCCCCCTTGTAGCCAGCCAGGCGACACATAGTAGTCAGGGACCTCCTTGTAGCCAGGCCCCCTGTAGTCAGGGCCCACCCTTGTAGCCAGGCCCCCTAGTAGCCAGCCAGGCCCCTAGTAGTCAGGGCCCCCCTTGTAGCCAGGCCCCCCGAGTAGCCAGCCCAGGCCCCCTTAGTAGTCAGGGCCCCCTTGTAGCCAGGCCCCCCTACGTTGTCAGGGGCCCCCCTTGTATCCAGCAGGGCCCCCATTGTAGCCAGGCCCCCCATAATAGTCAGGGCCCCCCTTGTAGCCAGCCGCCCCCCTTGTATTCAGGGTCCCCCGTTGTTATTCCAGGGACCCCTCTTTGTAGCCTGGCCCCACCCCTAGTAGTCAGGGCACCCCTTGTCGGCCAGGCCCCCCATTGTAGCAGGCCCCCGCCCCTAGTAGTTAGGGACCCCTAGTAGTCAGGGCCACTTGTAGCCAGCCCCCCCCTAGTAGTCAGGGGGCCCCCCTTGTACTCCAGGGACCCCCTTTTGAAGCCAGGCCCCCCCTAGTAGTCAGGCCCCCTTGTAGCCAGGACCCCCTTTGTAGCCAGGGGCCCTTTTTGTAGCAGGACCCCCTTTTGTTAGCCAGGCCCCCCTTTTGTAGCAGGGCCCCCTTTTTGTAGTCAGGGCCCCCTTTTTGTAGCCAGGGCCCCTTTTTGTAGCCAGGGCCCCTTTTTGTAGCCAGGCCCCTCCTTGTAAACAGTGCCCCTGTGGGTAGTGTAATAAATATAAAACATCAAACAGCCACTTCATGGCTCCAGGCTCCCTGCTCCCGGCCGTTCTGAGCTGCGCCGGCTCCGTACTGGCGTCTGCATAGGCGGCGCGGGTGCAGTGACGTCACCGCCGTCCGCCTAGTCAGCAGTAGGGCCGGCGGCCGGCAGGCTAAAGGCCTAACTCTAGCCTGCCAGGGAGATCAGCGGAGCGCAGCGCTAGTTGTGCTGTGCTCCGCTGACACCGCGCAGCCCGGGGTCGGGGACATTAGTTCCCCAGCTACGGGGCCCGTCTCTGGGCGCTCGGACGCAGGTCCCGGGCGTCCGGGGACGGAAATGCGCGGACAGGCCCCGGAGAGCGCCGGCACGGCCTCCGGGGGCCCACCGGGGCTCGGGGGGGGGCCCACTGGGGGGATTCCCCGGTCCCCCGGCGGCCCAGTCCGAGCCTGTCTGTAGCTATAGGAACCAGTGCTGGCAGCCTATCAGGGAGAGAGAGAAAACAGGTCTGAAGCTATAGCAACCAGCCCTGGCTGGCCTATCAGGAGAGGTCAAACAGGTCTGTAGCTATAGCAACCAGTGCTGGCAAGCCTATCAGGAGAGATAGAACAGGTGTGTAGCTATAGTGACAGTGCTGGCATGCCTTTCAGGATATATCAAACAGGTCTGTAGCTATATAAAACAGTGCTGGCAGCCTATCAGGAGAGATAGAACAGGTGTGTAGCTATAGTGATCTGAGGAGCTGATGCAACCCATACAAGAGGGGATATCTAGGAATGGGTAGGACACTGCTAATGGGAATATGTTGCAAAGTGACTTGTTTTTGCAAGATCTTTAAAATAAAAAGCAGTGATCCCTGTAGTGAGACAACCCCTTTAACATTTAGCAGTGATGAGGACATGATCATGTTTATGGGATTTTCTGGATTAAACTGCAGCTATTTTGAGATATTGTTTTAATTTCTAAAGGTGCCATAAATATAGAACAGTCCTGACTTCCACTGTTCATGACTTACAACTGTCCCCTAGATAGAAACAGAGGACTTTCTGGGGCATGCTGGCACTTGTAGTTCCATGATCCACAGCAGATAGTAGCTGTGGAACGACAAGTGCCAGCAGGCCACAGCAGTGCATGAGGTGAAAATGAGGTGAAATCTTCTTAAGAGGGGCACAGACAGCAAAACAAATGTAAAAACCCTTCCCTGTGTGGGATAGTGGGCCAGCCTCACTGTGTTTTCCAAGTAAAATCCCATGCATGACAGTTGTGAAATATTTTCTTTGTCTCTACTGTTTGGGCCACAAGGATGCCGCTATGTCCGAGGTTTCCAGTATATGCAAATGAGGGACATGGTATAAGACCATACTTGCCAACTCTCCCGTTTTTGGCGGGGGGGTCCCGCTATTTGGGTTCCCCCCCGCCATCTCGGCAGAGTTGGCGAACTTCCCGCCGCGACCGCGGCGCCAGAGTCTGCGCTGGTCGCTACTCTGGCGCCGCCGCGTCCCATTCTCCAAGGCGGAGTGAAGCGGGCCGCAGCTGCCGCTTCACCCGCCACGGAGTCTCGCTTTGCAGGGAGGACGGCAGGAGGGATCGCTCCCCTCCTCCTTCTCCCCCTGTATGTCCGGCGCCTGTGCGGCGCCTCTACATCAGGTCAGCGGCGCAGGGGGAAGTGACGCGCGGGCTTGCACTCACTTCCCCTCGCGCGCTGAGTGAGATCGGGTCGCGGAGCTGGCAGCGCTGCAGGAGCCTGGTAGGTGAAGTGGACTTTTATTGATTTTATATTTATTAGCTGTACCCTGGGCTACAATGTTACCTGGCAACAGAGGGGGGCACTTACCTGGGCAACAGATGGGGGCACTAACTGGCTCTTACAATGGGGGCACTACCTGGCAACAATGGGGGCACTACCTGGCAACACAGGGGGGGTTGGGGAAAAAAAAAACACTACCTGGCAACAGAGGGGGCACTACCTGGCAACAATGGGGGCATACCTGGCAAAACAAGGGGACACTACCTGGCAACAATGGGGGCACTACTGTCAACAATGGGGCAACTACCTGTCAAACGATGGGGGCACTACTGTCACTGAAGGGACACTACCTGGCAAACAATGGGGGCAACTCCAGGGCAACAGAGGGGGCACAACCAGGCAAACAAGGGGGCCCCTACCTGGCAAACAAAGAAGGTGGCACCTACTTGGCAACAAAGGGGTGGGTACCTACCTGGCTGAAAACCAAGGGGGGCACCATACATGGCTTAACAAAGGGGGGCATCTACCTGGCTACAAATTTGGCTCTACCTGGCCTAGAGGGCGGAATCTACTTGGCAACAAGGTGGCATCTACCTGCCCTGTAGGGGCACTACCTGGTTTATGGGGGGTTAATACCTGGTTAAGGTATATACCTCGGCTTTCTTCCAAAGCCGTTATGCAGGGTTAGGAGGAGTGGGTGTGGCTTTTTCAGGGGCATGGATTCCGGACAAGATGGGCGTGTCCATGCAAATAACTACTATAATACTGCTCCTATGTACAAGAATATAACTACTATATTCTTGTACATAGGGAGCAGTATTATAGTAGTTATATTCTTGTACATAGGGAGCAGTATTATAGTAGTTATATTCTTGTACATAGGAGCGGTATTATAGTAGTTATATTCTTGTACATAGGAGCGGTATTATAGTAGTTATATTCTTATACATAGGGGGCAGTATTATAGTAGTTATATCCTTGTACATAGCGAGTGGTATTATAGTAGTTATATTCTTGTACATAGCGGGCGGTATTACGTAGTTATATTCTTTACAAGGAGCGGTATTATAGTAGTAATATTTTGTCCATAGGGACGGTAATTATAGTAGTTATAATCTCCCCCCCCCCCCCAGCCCCCCCACCCCCACCTCCGCCACCCCCTCCCTCAACCCCATAATGGTAGCGGTCCATCCCTTATCCCCCCCCCCTTTTTTTGTGTTGTGTGTTATATTCTCCACACCCCCCCCCCCTGTACACCCTCCTGCCGTCCTCTTGTAATATAGTAGTTATATTCATTATGTACATAGGGAGCGGTATATAGAGTATATTCTTGTACATAGGGGGCAGTATTATAGTAGTTATATTCTTGTACTTAGGAGTGGTATTATATAGTTATATTCTTGTACAAAGGAGCAGTATTATATGAGTTATATTCTTGTACATCCGGGCAGTATTATAGTAGTTATATTCCTGTACATAGGGAGCAGTATTATAGTTGTTATTATTCTTTGTACTTAGGGGGCAGTATTTAGTAGTCTTTTCTTGTACATAGAGGGCGGTATTATTAATAGTTATATTATTGACATAGGGACAGTATTTTAGTAGTTATATTATTAGACATAGGAGCAGATCTATAGTAGTTATATTCTTGTACATAGGGGGCAGTATTATAGTAGGGATATTCTTGTTACATAGGGGAGCAGTATTATAGTAGTTATACTTCTTGTACACTGTTAGGGAGCGGTATATATTAGTAGTTAGATTCTGAACATAGGGGCAGTATTATAGTAGTTTTATTTGTAATAGGGAGCAGTATTATAGTAGTTATAATATTTTACATAGGGAGCGGTATTATAAGTAGTATATTCTGAACATAGTAAAACAGGTACTGCAAATTAAAAACTAAAAACGATGAGAAGCGACCTCGTGCGGGTAAACCTTTTAAATAGTGAATACATCCAGTAGCTTAGCCGATCACCTTCTGAAGTGTGTACTCAGGAATGGCACAACTCATATAATCGCTGATAATTATTATCGATCCCGAGGGATCAGTGTCGAGCCGCCGTCAGCCGCTGGCAACGGTAAACCTCCTACAGAATTTCACGGTGGTCTCCGGAGTAAATAGTTAAAAACAAAAGTAATCCATTTTCAAACTATATTATAGCAGAGCAGGGAAACTGATTAAACTCTGATCAGCGCTACAGGACAATGGAAAGGACAAGACCACTAGGCAGTCGCCACATTAAAGTGTCTTTTTATTGTCCAAAAAGAACATAAAATAAGATAAAACAAGACGCTTTTCACGAGGTGCCTCCCTCGCTTCTTCAGTTGCATATGTTACACATTGACCATAAATTTTGTTCTTCATATATAAGTTAATAAATGTCACATGATCACACAGTTATAAAAAAAACAAAAAACTGATGTGTGTAAAAACAAAAAAAAAAAAGGATAAAAGCTATATGATCTCCATCTCTCACATAAGTCGTCCGTTTCCTCTAAAGCCAGCGTAGCCTTAACTACAAATAATCACTAGATGGTATCGGGTCCCTACTGATTACATGCCATGAACCCTAGTTCCCTGACATTGCTGGCGTTGTAAGGCTGATAAGGGTCTATGTCCCATATTGGTGGGATGCCGATCTTGCAAACCCTTCTGGCTTAGAGTGCTGATATAATTTAACAGGATCACTGGGATAAGATTGCAAAAAATGACCCTTCCACTATTCTTCTTTTTATATCCCCTACCTACGGGACTCTTGCGTCCCACCTCCTTGCTTTTCTATTTCCTTGCGGCAAAGCGGTCATTCCCCGCCTGTGGCTCTCACGGTTTGTCCATCCTTACAGATTGGATTTGGGAGAGTACCGTTACTACAGTGAATTGGAGGAGTTTAGGACGGGGACTCACCACACAATATCGGCAGTACTTCTCCACTTGGAAGACTGGATCTCCTTCTGCAACACGGATCTCTATCGCACTTATAGATAGGGTGGCCCCATTGTCGGATTGCCCAACAGGACAGGAAACAGAATTTAATTTTGCCTGATCATACTGTCCTGGGCTGACAAATTGTTACATTTTTTTTTTCTCCCTTCGCTTGATATGTTCTTAATGTTCTTTATGCTAAAAGCTTCACAACAAATAGGTATGATGGCTATACTTTTGCTATTTTAACATAGAAAAAACAAACTGTCGATGCAACAGCCTTGAGATGTGAATTGGCATCCCCACACGGGAGAGCTGATGACCTTTCCCTTAGCGAGTTCTTTATACTCGGAACCAGAGGTGTGGCGGGCGCATCCCCGCCCTGGGGAATCCCATTGCCACCAATATGGTTGTTCTGTAGTTAAGGACAGACCAACCTGCTTACATAATGTCAACGGTTGTAACCTGAATACATCTGGATTGGAAGAATGATTCACCCTAAGCTGTCTACTTATTAATCCTTCTATGGAAAATCACTCTATTGTTGGATCGCATTTAGCTCTGTTTTCTAACACCTCAATATGAAACGAGGACTTGATCATTTCTGCCTAGCTTAAACCATGTATCTTACTTGTCAAGTTCAATCTGTGAGATGTTTGTATATGTTTTTATGGTTTTCAATAAAATCTTTCTTGAATAAGAAAAAAAAGCTATATGATCTTAAATATATCAATAAACTATAAAAATGAGTTAAATTTAAAATAAAACAAACACTCAATGAACAATATAAATGAGATATAAAATGAGTACATGATAGTAAATTATTTAAACAAGACTTATTCGATTGTTAAATCACCAGGGCGGTGCTGTGGATCTGTTGTAAATATAGGGTTAAGTAAAACAGCAAAATGCACAATTTTGATACATTGTTAAAGAACCTGTTAAACTGCCCTGAAACGACCTGTAGATGGTGTAAAGTTTGCTACTGACACTTTTTAACAACAGAACCTCTAGCATAAAGAGAAATAGTTAAAATAAGGAACTGAGGGAGAAGAATCAGGTTAAAAGAAGTGAACCAGAAGAATATTTCTTAGTTATGAAATTTAATAGATTCGTGTAAGGCCGTGAGGTTCAAAGGTGTTTTAATTATAAATCCAATAATTGTTTCTTATTTGATAGTTTTTTGCCCTTCATTGTACATACTCTGAAAATGTGCTCAAATGGGTTGTACCGAAAATCTTGGGTTCATGACCCTTATTACTGATTCAACAGTGATCTAGAAAGATGTGGGTGGCAACGCATGGTTCACATTATATAAAAAAAATTTAAAACACTGTGGTTGTTCACCCGCTTAGATAGCTTCATTATAGTTCTCCCTATGTATTGGATGCGCAAAAATCAAGTTATCAGAATACTACATACGAGCTACCAACAAGTCTAAGTCCTTTTACAGTAAATTTTTCTTTAGTCTTAAATGAGAAAAAAAAAATTTGCCTCCACAATTGTTTCACAGCATTTACACGACTTTGAGCCACATTTAGATGTTCCCCACTCCATTTTATTTTCTCGCCATCAATTGGAGTGGCATCCCATTCGGGTTATCCAACTTTTTTTATATGTTTTATTTTTGAGGGAGCTAATGTTTTTTTTATCATTTTAGCCCATCTGAATATCATTGGGGGTTTAACAGGTAATACTGGGTTCAGGGTGGCATCAAGTTTTAGAATTCCCCAATGTTTTTGTAGTACTTTTTGAATTTCCCTGTGTTGAGAGTTATATGTTGTAATGAAACTAATATATTTTTTCGTTTCTTGTGAATCTTGTTTTGGTTTACAACTTCTATTCTATCAGTATCTGTTTTATTGTCCGTGAATAAGTACGATAAGGGCATCGAGACCAAGATTTTCGGTACAAACATTGAGCACATCCAGAGTTGTACCACGATAGGGACAAAAAACTATCAGATAAAGAAACATTTTGGATTTATAAATTAAAAACTGAACCCTCACTGGCTCTTAACGAGCATGATAGATTTCATAAATTAAAAATTCGTCTGGTCACTTCTTTTTACTGATCTTTCTCCTCAAGTTCCTTGATTTTAACTATTCTCTATATGCTTTAACAGGTTCTATGTTGTTAAATGTGTCAGTAGCTATAACCTTTAGCACCCTCTACAGGTCGTTTCAGGGCAGTTAACAGGTTTTCTTAATCATTGTACAAAATTGTTGATTTGGCTGTTTACTTAAACCTATAGTTTACAACAGATCCACCAGCGCCCGCTGTTGGATTTTACAAATCGATATAAGTCTTGTTTTAAATAATTTTCCTATATGTAAACATTTATATCTCATTTATATTGTTCATTGAGTGTTTATGTTTTATTTTTAATTTAACTCATTTTTATAGTTTATTGATATATTTAAGATCATATAGATTTTATCCTTTTTTTTTTTAACATATATTTATTGGTTTCAATTAACTGTAACAAAGCATTAACACATAAATGTAAACTGCTGAGGTAAGAGATAAATACATGAGCATAATCTTAGAAAACATGAACATGGCTTTGGATCAGAGCTGAGAAACCATCGTATTTTTCCTTTTTCATAAACAACAGACGAACCACATTAAACAAGTAAGGACATGTATTGACACTACTCACAACGACACATGTGACAATAACAAAACAGAAAACACGAAATTATGGGGGATGGGAGGGAGAGGGTAGTTACATTGGGACAAGGGCTAATCGCGAAGCATGACTGAGATCGATGTCTTAATGGATGGGCGAGAATAGTCAGGGAACCTGGCACTCATTTATCAGAAAGCACTGTGGGTGAACCTGGAGTTGGCATCAGGGATTAAGTAAGGCTCTCAGTGACTTGCAGGCGGCACAGGGTGTTTGTGAGGACTCCCTCAAGGTACCATTTGGTAAGTCTGAAAGGGGAGACTAGCCTCTGTGTCTCGTCAGCGGATAGGAACGATTCAATAAAAGGTCTCCAGGTGGAGAAGAATTTGTCTGCTTGGGTCTGTTTTGCATACTCAGTTTCCATTCTTTCGTAATTGAGGTAAGATTTTACTTGAAGGGTTACTTCGTCAACACCTGGAGTTGCACTCTGTAGCCATTTGAGTAAAATGCATCGCTTTGCTGCCAAAAGGATTATATGTGTAACGGTGCGGCGCCGATGGACGTACGCTGAAGCGCCGACCGCAGACAATCCGGTGTGGATCCTCTGTGAATACCGCAGGCGAGGTGGTAGCTGGAGGACAACGCCAGGGGAGTGGAGGTCTAAGGGGCCCTTGGTCTTCGCCAGAGCCCGCCGCAAAGCGGGATGACTTGGCTGCGGGACCCCAGGTCACTACCCCTGACGTGGCTACCTGACGGGTTGACAGCGGGGTAACAGAAGGAAAACAGGAACATTGCAGGGCAGGTAAAAAACGTACTCAGGGAACACAGCAGGGATACGGCGGGAAACTGGACGGGTAACACATCAGGTACAGACCAGGGACACGGCAGGAACAGGGAGAGCACATACAGGACAGGGAAAACGGCAGGATACAGGAGGACACAGACACGACGACGGGACGGACGGCCAGGAGCTCGATGACAAAGACCCACTGGACCAGCATCTTCAGGAGTTAAGGCTCCAACAGCAGACCTGAGATGCTGGCAGGTGAGCTCAAGATGGGAAGCAGCTGGACACTGCACAGACTGCATTGAACTGACCCAGAGTGAGACAAGAACTTCCTCTTTAGCAGAGGTTCAGGGGTGAAGAGGAAGGTGCACTGAACAGGGAAACTATAAATAGGCAGGAAGCTGCCGCGCGCACGCCATAGGAGGCACAGTGCACATGACAGGACCCAGGAGCAACAAGACCTGGACAGGACAGGCAAGTACATAGCAGAACACAGGCTGCTGGGACCCCTGAACAGGGAGCCCCGCAGGAGGACCATGGCAGGCACGGACAGGCCGACGGCCAAGGCAGGGACCGCGGCATGAACCGTGACAGTACCCCCCCTCAAGCCCCCTCCTCCCCCTCCAAATCAAGAATGGCATTCCACATAGGCCAGGGGCCCGCAAATTCTACGGGGCAACCCAAAACAAGTACAGGTGTATATAGCCAGTATAGGGAAAAACCTAGAAACGAGGTGCATGGAGGGAACAAGCGGGGCACTAGGGCAAAATGGGAGGGGAACCCTGGGCGGGCAGTAAAAGCCACAGGGGACTCAGAAGGTAAGGGCGGGACCGTAAGCCACGGGGACTCAGAAGGCTCAGGGCGGGGACCTTAAGCCACGGGGATCAGAAGGCTCAGGGGGCGGGGACCGTAAGCACCGGCGGACTCAGAGGCTCAGGGCGGGACAGTAAGCCACGGGGACTCAGAAGGCTCAGGGCGGGACGTAAGCCACAGGGATCGAAGGATCAGGGCGGGACCGTAAGCCCCCGGGGAACTCAGAAGGTCAGGGCGGGACCATGAGCTAGGCCAAACGTAAGCTTCTGGGGCGCGGACCATGATCTTAGGCCAAAACGTAAAGCTCTGGGCGGGGACCATGAGCTAGGGCCAAACGTAAGCTCTGGGCTGGCCCATGAGCAAGGCCAAATGTAAGCTCTGGGCTGGACCATGAGCAAGGCAAAGTAAGCTCTAGGGCTGGATCCATGAGCAAGGCCAAACGTAAGCTCTGGGCTAGACCATGAGCAAGGCAAACGTAAGCTCTGGGCATAGACCCATGAGCAAGGCCAAACGTAAGCTCTGGGCTGGACCGATGGGCAAGGCCAAACGTAGTCTGGGCTGGACCATGAGTGCAACGGCCAAACGTAAGCTCTGAGGCTGGCATGAGCAAGGCCAAACGTAAGCTCTCGGGCTGTAACATGTGCAAGGCCAAACGTAAGCTCTGGGCTGGACCATGAGCAAGACATAACGTAAGCTCTGGGTGGACCATGAGTAGGCCAAACGTAAGCTATGGGCTGGACCTTGAGCTAGGCCACCGGGTGCAGACACTCTAGACGAGGGCAGGGTCACCCCGGCGGGATCCATGGTCAGTTCATACTGTACGGTGCGGCGCGATGGACGTTCGCTGAAAGCGCCGACCGCAGACATCCGGGAGTGGATCTCTGTGATCACGGAAGGCGAGGTGGTAGCTGGAGGACCACGCAGGGAGTGGAGTCTAAGGAGGACCCTGGTCTACGCCAGAGCCCCCGCGCAATGCGATGACTTGGCTGCGGGACCCCCAGGTCAAACCCTCTGACTTGGCTACCTGCGGGGACAGCCGGGGTACAGGACAGGAACACATGAAACATAGAGGGCAGGTAAAACGTACTCGGAACACAGCAGGATATGGCAGGAACTGGACGGGTAACACATCAGGTACGACCAGGGAAACGGCAGGAACAGGAGAGCATCATACAGGTACAGGAAACACGGAAGAATCCAGGAGGACACAGGACACGACGGCAGGCGGACGGCCAGGAGCTCAGATGGACAAAGACATGGGACCAGCATCTCAGGAGTTAAGGCACCAACAGCAGACCTGAGATGCTGGCAGGAGCTCAAGATGGGAAGCAGCTGGCACACGCAACAGTACTGCAATGATACTGGACCCAGAGTAGGGGGACAAGAACATCCTCTTAAATGCCAGAGGTCAGGGGTGAAGAGAAGGTGCACAGAACAGGAAACTATAAATAGGCAGGAAGCTGCCGCGCGCACGCCTTAGGAGGCACAGGTGCACAGACAGGACCAGGAAGCAACAAGACTGGACAGGACAGGCAAGTTACATAGCAGAACAACAGGCTGCTGGGACCTGCACAGGGCAGCCCAGCAGAGACATGGCGGCACGGACAGGCCGACGGTCCAAGGCAGGGACCGCGGCATGAACCGTGACAATATGAAGTAGCTTGTGGATTTTGGGCACGGCCGTAAGGTCATGGAAGAGGCATGATGCTGGAGTGAGGGGGACATCCATGTCCCATCTCTCTTTCAGGAGTCTACCTGGGTCGCACCAAAAATTGGAACTTCAGGACACGACCACTTTCCATGGATCAAGTCGGTTTTCAGCTGCTGGCATTTGGGGCCCATTAATCTACGGTTAGGAGCACGGGGATGTGGGGGGATATTAAAGCCATATATGGCTTGATGCATGAACCGAAAGTAGGTCTACTTCCACTTCTCGCTAATTACAGCCTTATTAATCTTAGTCCACCCCTCAAGTGCAAGTTGTGGGATATTTAGGTCGGGGAAAACAGTTTCCCATTTGTGTAGAGGTTTGGGAGATGCTACAGATGTCACTGAGTCTCTTAGTTTAGCGTAGAGGAGGGAGAGGGTATGTCTAAAGCTCTGTGGACCTATTAGGTCATCAAAGTCATTGGATGGAAATTCCCTAGATAGGTTTGTCACTCTGGATTTGATAAAGCTCAGTATTTGGCCATAAGTTAGAAAATGTTTAGAGGGGATATTGACATTTTTTTGGAGATCGGAGAATGAATAGTATCTTAATGTTTGATCATTGAAAATATCACCAACCATGGATATCCCCCTCTCCCTCCAAACCTCGAGGTGGGGATCACCTATGTTCTGCTCAAATTCTGGGTGCCCGGTTAACGGCATGTGTTTGCTGAGGTGGGCTGGGAGTTTAAAGAGCTTCCGGCAAGCCTTCCAGGTGGCAATAGTGTCCCGCATCAAAAGGCAAGACTTCAAGGCTTGCGGGATACTGGCAAATTTAGTGTGTAGTAGGCCTGAGAGGTTCCAAGGGGATGCCAATGTTGATTCTAACTCCGTGTTGGAGTAGTAGGATGTTCCTTTAATCCAATCTAGGCAGTGCCTGAGGTTGCAGGCCAGGTTATACGTTCTCACGTCTGGTAAATTAATACCGCCCATTTTCTGGGGGAGCATGAGCTTATTCAAAGCAATCCTAGGCTTCTTATTGGCCCAGATAAATTTAGAGAATCCAGACTGAATAGCTCTAATGTCAGTGTGCTTTAGGAGTAGGGGGATAGTCTGTAACGGGTATAAGAGTTTGGGAAAAGACATCATTTTTAATAAATGGCATCTCGCCAGAAGGGAGAGGGGGAGTTTCGACCATTTGTCTAATTCTTTAAGGATTTTTAAAATAAGGGGGGGGTAGTTCAAGGAGTATATTGTTCCCGGAACTCTCCCTATGTGTATACCAAGATACTTAATGGATTTCTCCGCTAAGTGGATCGGGGAATCTAGGTGTTGGAATGAGTCGGGTCGCGAAATACTCGCTAATCTCAGGAGTTCTGATTTGGATTCGTTGATTTTGAATCCAGAAAAGGATTGAAATATCTTTAACTGATTAAACAGTTGGGGGAGGTCTCTCTCGGGGTGGTCGAGAAAAAAAATGATATCATCCGCGAACATTGCAAGTTTTTGTTCGAGCGATTTAACCTTTATACCCTGAAAAGTGGAAGAGGATAAAAAGAACCTCGCCAGGGGCTCAATTGCCAGGTTAAATAGATAGGGGAAAGGGGACACCCTTGCCTGGTTCCTCGTTGTAAGGAGAATGGTCTAGATAAAAACCCAGGAAGGCATATCCGTGCCTCTGGGTTGCTATATAGAGCGTGCAGGAAGTACGAGAGATCTCTGAGGACTATTCGTGTCTAAGACTAAGTGTAACTCCAACTACCAGTCAACTTATCAAAGGCTTTTTCCGTATCAATCGTAACTAAAGCCGAGAGAGAATGCTGTTGTGAAGATCTTTTCACCTCATCGAGTACAAGCAGGACTTTCCTAATGTTGGAAGTAGAGTTTCCCCCTTTGGGGAAAAAGGGCCCACTTGGTGGGGCCAATCATTTTGGGTTTGGGGGGGCCCCAATGGGGGCTCCCGGGGATTTTCGAAGTATCTAAGGTCGGTTGATTAGGGGAGGGGTTGGTAAGAGGAAGCCTGTGTAAATTTCCTTTCCTGGCTTTTGGAAAAATTTTTAAAGTGGGCCGAAATTCAGGGGTTTGGGAAAGGGGGACCCTGGGTTTAATTGTTTATAAGATATTAAAATTTTTGGGTGATCTAATTCTTTAGTGTCTTGAAAAACTCTCCGGTAAAACCGTCCAGTCCCGGGGCTTTGTTCGATTTTAATTTAGCTATTGCGGATTCGAGCTCAGGGGCTGAAACTGGGGATCCTAGCATGGCTACTTCCTCGGCCGAAAGTTGGGGGATCTCTATTTTACTTAACCAGACACGAGATTGTGGGTTATCAAGCTGTTCAGCAGTGTAGAGGGATTGGTAAAAGGACCTCAAGATTTCTGTGACCCTCCCGCCTTCTGTTTTGATGGCCCCCTTTTTCTGCCCCTTTAAAAGGGGTGGGAGGGGGGGGGGGGTTTTTCCCCTTTTTCAAATTTTTGGTGGGAAAGCCTCCCTGGTTTGACCGAACGGAATTAACTTACCCTACTTTAATTTGTACATTTAAACTCCCGTTCTAAAAGGCCAAATGTTCGTTTTTCTTTTTAGTGGTTTGAATTTATTTTTGGCTTCTGGGATGGGGGGGTCTTAAGGGAAACCCTTTATGCCTCACGTAGTCTATTTGCATAGGAGTTAATTTTGGCTGAGAGGATTTTTTGAGACGGGCCAAGTGCTCAATTAGCTTTCCTCTAATGACAGCTTTGGCAGGAAACCCCCAAAAGGTTTTTGGTTGGTTTGATGGGGGCCCCAAATTTTATGGGGGGTACTCCAACCAAACCCGCCTGTAGCAAGATTTTAAATTCTTTTTCTTTAGCTAGGAAGGGGTGGGAAACTCCATATGAATTTTGTCCTCTGGGGGAAACTTTCTGTAACTTTCAGGGGGGAAGGGGGGAAAATCGGGGATAACTAAATCTCCAATTTGGGGGGTCTTTTGCTCTGGGGGAGGGGGCCTTTTGGGGACAAAAAGTAGTCTATTCGAAAACCATGTTTTCATGGGGATGGGGGGTAATTAGAAAACCCCCGGGTCCGGGTTGGGTGTTTCGCCCACGTCGCAGATGCCCAGACTCTCAGTATTTTTTTACACATATCAGGGGGTTTTTTTGTGTTTTTTTTTATACTGTGGATCATTGGGGACAATTTTTTAAATTTATATATAAAGAACAATATGGACAATGTGTAACATATGCAACTGAAGAAGCGAGGGAGACACCTCGTGAAACGCATCTTGTTTTATCTTATTTTATGTTCTTTTGGGACAATAAAAAGACACTTTAATGTGGCGAGCTGCCTAGTGTCTTGTCCTTACCATTGTCTGCAGCGCTGTCCAGAGTTTAATCCAGTTTTCCCTGCTCTTGCTATAATAAGTTTGAACAGGGATTACTTTTGTTTCTACTATTCTTGTACATAGGGGGCAGTATTATAGTAGATATATTCTTGTACATAGGAGCAGTATTATAGTAGTTATATTCTTGTACATAGGAGCAGTATTATAGTAGTTATATTCTTGTACATAGGGGCAGTATTATAGTAATTATATTCTTGTACATAGGAGCAGTATTTAGTAGTTATATTCTGACAAGCCCGATGACAGATTAGAAGTTTATTTCTTGTCACTAGGAAGCAGTATGTATAGTAGATATATTCTGTACCATAGGAGCGTATTAATGAAAAATTTTTGTACTTTGGAGGCAGTATATAGTGTTATTTCTTTTACAAAAGAGCATTTGTAGGTTTTTCTTGGGACTGGGGCAGTATTAAAAGTTTATATTCTTTTCATGAGCAGTATTATATTAGTTATTTTCTTTTACATGGGACATATTATAGTACTTATACTTGTAATAGGGGGCAGTATTTTTAGTATTTTTATTCTTGTACTAGGGGGCAGAGGGGGTTTTAGGTGGTTTTTGGGGCACAACCCGAATGAAACAGCCTGTGCCCCGAACCTTTACTTTCCAGTTCCCGGAAGGTCCAGAGCCTCCCGCAAAAAAAGGGGAAGTTTTTGGAACCAGCGACCGCTGTTAAATCTCCTGCACAAACGGCTGCCCGGGGCCTTTAAAAAAGGGGCAGCGCAGGGGGAGGTCAACGAATGCAGGGGCCCGCCCGGAAAATTACAAAGTGAAGCCCCCGGGTCAAGATGATTGTTTGGGTGGGGGCCGGGGGCAGGGGAGCAAAAAATTTTTGTCCCGGCAGGTCCCCTTCCACCCCCCCCTCTGTAAATGCTGAGGGTCGGCAAGGAAAAGGCTGTAGGGAGAGGGTGACCCACGAGAAGCCCCCCATACTGCGGGGCCCCGCGAAACCCTGTGCCGTGGACAGCATGAAACAATGGTTAAAGGGGAGAGAGGAAAAAAAAAAGTCCTCAGGCGCTGGACATCAGGGGATTGTCCTTTTCCTCCATGTTTTTCTGCCTTTGCTTGGTTTCCCCTCTTTTACTCCATAGAGAAAACCCCCAATATACAGTGCAGGGGTCATCGTGCAGGGCAGGGGACCCTCCACCCCTTTTCAAAGAGAAAGGAGGTCTTTATTTTTTAGTTTGGGACACGTGCGTGCCCATTTTTGGGGGAGGAAAATAGGGAAAAAAAACAATCCCCAAAAGATCCCACAAAAGGCCATAGGGGGGCAAAAGCACAGCATGGTCCCTTTTGGACTATGTGTGTTTGTTTTGTAATGCTTTTGTGCTGGCAAAAGTGCGGTCAGAGCGCTATTTTGTCCAGGGGCGAAAGCTTTTATACTTTTCCCTTTTTCGCCCCTTTTTTGGAACGGTTGTATTTTTGATGGTACCACTGAATGCACCGGTAATAAAAAAAAAAATTCTTTGTGGTTGGAATTAGGAAAAAAAAAACAAAAAATGTGCAATTTTTAGGCCCGTTTCCCCGGTTATTGGGCGATGTTGGAGCCGTACGCGCGCCGTATTTTTCGCTAGTACGGCTTTCCCAAACCGTCGCGTAATTACGGTAATGCACAGTTTTCTATGGAAAGTGGTTTTCCTCGTCCTCCCGGGTCGGCAAATCCCCGCGGGGAAGAAAGTGACATGACATTACCCCGGGGCCGTACAAGCCAAAAAATAATTGCATTATTATGGAGCCGGCGAGCGTTCCCCCGCCGCCAACCCCCCCCGCCCTCGCCCCTTTTTCAAGCCGAAAAAAGGGGCAAAAACGTCCGCAATTTTTTAGCTTTATAAGCCGGGGAACCGGGGGCCCTTTGGAGGTTTTAAAAATTTTTTCTGGAGTTCTTGGTTTTTATAATGACATTTTAAAATTTTTCCTTTAAACAAATTTTGGGGTAAAATATGCTACTTTTAAAACTGAAAACCCGTTTG